>VZTR01017664.1:180330-206311 GCA_013400775.1 Chaetops frenatus
ATTTGCCTTTAGGTTTCTCTCTCTCTCTTTCTCTCTCTCTCTCTCTCTCTCCCATTACTATCAAATACTATCAAATAAACCCCATACTATTGTCACTGGCATATGGTCTTGTTTGCTCCTTAATTCAGGCAGGGGCATTTCTAAGAACCTCAGTAATTGGATCATGACAGCCTCACACATTATTGTATTTATTTTCAAATTTTACTATCCAGTGCATTAGTACAAATTGCATTCAATAATTATGTTTTATTGAAGAAAAAATCAGGCTACTAGTATATATTTTACTGAAATTCATTTTTTTGCCAAATAAAATAGATGTACTTGAACAAAGATTATCAAATAAGCTGAAACACAGGGGGAATTTAAATTTAATTTCAAAATAAAATTATTAATTCCCATGGATATATTTGATGATGGTTTTTCAGAAGACAAACAGGAGTGCAACAGTAGAGAGAAGTTACTTGAGTTAAACCTAAAGGCAAATGTGTCACATACTCTTTAGACATGTCAGAGTCCAGTGTTCTCATGGTGTGTTGACAAGTGTTTTCTTTTTGACCATGTTAGCCTCCTAAATTAATAGAATTTGGTACATTCTTTGTTTTGTTTTGTTTTGAATTTTTTAATGGAGTTATCTTCAAGCAAGTTACCTTTGACCTTCACCTGAAAATCCTGGGATGAAAATTTTGAGTTGCTAAGAATATTTAAAAGTATTAAAACTACATACATAAATGAAAAAAAAAATTATGGAGATCCAAACAACCAGCCATTTCATTTAAGGACACTGTCATGCTAAAGTGATTTTACCATCTTGGGATGTTGGGATATAAATAAGAACAAGCTTTTCCTAATTAAAGAATAATGCTATTTTGCTTGCATAATGCTTATCGTGAAAGAATAAGAAGCAGTAATATTATGGAAAGCTATAGAATGGCCTGAGAAGCAAAAGAGTACACTGTAAATGGAAAACAATTTTAGAGAATTTTACTGAAAAAAAAATTTAACACTATTTATTAGAATCAAAATAATATAATAGAAACAGTGCTTGAAGTCAATACATAAATGTTAAATTAATAAAACCTAAGAGAAATATCTTATTTTCCAAAGAATTACTGATTTAAATTAATAAAAGTTCTCAGGTGACTCTCATCTTTTCCTATCTTTTATGTTGTGATGAAATGAACACCTCATTGCTAATGCAGGTAGAAACTTCATAAACAATATAAGAAACAAAACTCCAGGATAGAGTTTATTTTTTATTGTATAACCACTAAAATCAAGCTCTGTGGGATGTGAAGATACTTGTTTCCTTGTGTTGACTTTAGGCAGACATGAGTCAGCCTCCAGCATAACCCTTATAATCTGTGGTTATCTAAAACAGCTTGATCTATGGCTGTTGTAAATTGACCAGAGTAAAACAGCTTTTCTAGTCTTTTGCACGATTACATTTAACAGAATCCTAGAATTGTTTGGGTTGGAAGGGATTGCAAATCCCTGCCATGGACAGGGACACCTCTTTCTACAGCAGGTTGCTCCAAGCCCTATCCAATCTGGCCTTGCATTTCCAGGAATGAGGCCTCCACAGCTCCTCTAGGCAGCCTTTTCCTGTGTCTCAGCAACCTGTCAGTAAAAGAATTTCTTCCTAATACCTCATATAGATCTTCTCTCTTTCAATTTAAAGCCATCACCTCACCCCTTGTCCTGTCACTGCAGGCTCAATTAAGAAGTCCCTCTCCAGCTTTTTTTTGGGCTCCCTTTAGATACTGGAAGGCTGAAATAAGGTGATTCTGGAGCCTTCTCTTCTCCAGGCTGAACAGCCACAACTCTTTCAGTCTGTCTTTGTAAGGGAGGTGCTCCAGCCCTCTGATCTTCTTCACGGCCTCCTCTGGACTCACTTCAGCAGGCCTGTGTTCTTTTTGTGTTGGGGACCCCAGAGATGGATGCAGTTCTCAAGGTGGGGTCACACAAGAACAGAGTAGAGGGGGAGAATCACCTCTCTCAGTCTGCTGGTCACACTTATTTTGATTCAGAGCAGGATATATGCTGTTTTCCTGGGCTGCAAACACACAATCCTGGGTCACGTGGAGCTTCTCATCAGCCAGCACCCTCAAGTCCTTCTCTTCACATATACTCTGAATCTGTTCTCTACCCAGACCGAATTTGTGCTTGGGATTGCCCTGACCCATGTGCAGGATCTTGCACTTAGCCTTTGATTTTTCTTCCTTTGAAATCTTTTATGGCTTAATTTAAATTAGAAGTCTACTTTTTTATTGAGTTATATGAAACCTCTAGAAAAGTCTGTAATTGTTAAAACATACTCTGTAACATTCTCTCTATATGTGTTTTCATAATTTTTTGCATTTGAAGGACTCTGTATTTCTACAGTAAGATATGTAAGAAAATTTGGAGTTCCTTGATACTTTTTGAACCCATTCTTGAAAGAATTGTTGTATGACAGAGAGAACTACCACTGCAATTCTATGATTCCTGTTAAAGAGCTGATTACACACAACCTATCTCAAGGTCACAAAAAAGGCCTGAAGGATTTATTTACTATTGATAATGAGTTGTACAGGTGCCTGGGTTAACTTGGAAGAAAAACATTTGATACTGTAACTTTTCTTTGCTTTAGCTAAGCTGCACATGTTCCTGGAATGGATAGAAAGGGAATAATGGTAGGTGCCTCTGAGTTACTAGTCCAGGTCTTATGGTGAATAAAAAGTGTGACCTAACCCTGATATGGAAAAAATAGTCTACTATCTGGAAACATGGAAAAGGGAGGTCCCTGAAATTTCCAACTTAGGAAACATGTGTGGAGCCTAGTTAGGATATAGGCAATTCTTACTGATAGAAAATAAACCACTTTTTGAGGAGGACTATAAGCCTGTGGAACCAGGAACAGCTGAGGTTCCTTGGAGGCACAAGCCCTAGGGCAAAGACAGACCCCCTAGCTGTGGTGGCAGGGAGGGCCTCTCCCAAGGTGCCTTGCAGCAGTGTGCAGATGTACTCCACTTTTGTTTCCCCGATATGTCCAGGTTCCAGATTGTTCTCCCTTCCTCAGTTCCCCATGGGTCCCTATCCCCTAGCCACTCCTTCCTTATCCCCCCCGTTGGCCCACGCACCCTGGTCCCTCCTGTGTGCCGCCCCTGAGCCCTCAGACCATTGGACCCCGATGCTCTCCCCGCCCCTTGCCTTCCCGGGATAAAACCCTTTGACCCTCCCAGTTTTTGGTTCTTTATGTCTGGTTCCCTTCGCCGTGGCTGCAATAAACCTCGTGGAAGTCCATACAAGAACCCTTCCCGTTTCTCTCTGCCGGAGGGTTGCAAAGCTATCCGGTGTGTGTATGTGAGTGTGTGTTTGTGGGGAGGCGTGTCCGTGACGCCCAGCGGCTCTGTGCTGGAGATGCCTTTGGAAGGTTGTGGCCCCTCGCCAACGGCCCACTGCCCCAACAACTTTTCATCAATGTATTATTTTTATATAATGCCTCTCTAATTAGCAGACATGAACAATCTTTTTCCTATTGGTATTCTGTAACCAGCAGTGGAAATTTCAAACAGTCTTATCTTTATACTACATAAAAAATATATCTGAAAAGGGATGCAGTTTATAAATCTGCAGTTAGGATTTATGATTAAAGTGCTGTGCCTGCATATATATATATATAAAAATAGCATAAATTATCAATATCCCCTAAAAATAAATCCCTTAGACTACAGATTTTAGTAATGTTTGCTTATTTGTTATGTAAANTCAAAGATGGCTATGGTCATTCTTGCATGTTTAAACTTGAACCATTTAATAAGGGTTTTAGTATTAAAAGAGGACAACAGAATAGTAAAAAAGAGACAGATGCAATTCAGACATATCTAGAAATTCCTTTACCTGTCAAAATGAAAAAGAACCAGCAGGATAGGACAGAACATAGCAAATTCAGGCTATAGCTCACTCATAGGAATATACAGAACCTAAAGAAATAACTGAGAGGCTAGTCAAGGATTTCCAAGTAGTATTTCTACTCCTTGCAATATTTTCAATAGTATTTTCTGTTCAAATTCCTATTGTGAACACTAATAATATGTTCATAGTACATTTTTGAACAGAGCAAATGCCATTAATCCTGCTGGGGCTCAGTTATAACAAGGGACACAGATTCTAGAAGTCATTTTGAAAAGTCAAGTCCCCTAGTTCATCTCATTTAGCTGTTCCTATTTTAAAGATGCGATCTTAAGTCCATCTCATGTTTGCAAAATGATGCACATGAAAAGTTTCAAGCTCAGTCAGTAGCAGAAGTGGAAGCAAAGACTCCAGCAACAAATCTCAATCCTATTTTGTATGTATTGCCACTGTTATAATCTCATCATTGTACATCACTTTGGCCACAAGGATTTATTGGAATTTTAGATTAATTTCTGTACTCTTGCAGATGACTCTTGCTGATTTTTGATATTTTCTCTTTTTTTTCCCCCACATCTTAAGGAAGATACAGAAAATTATTCCAAAAAATATAACTGGCTGTGTCTATATAGTTTCTATTCTGACAATGATGCTGTTATATTAGAAAATGTTTAAAGGGTCCATTTGAAGTGATCATAAAACAAGAGGAGGCTGTGGCTTTTTGCAGAGTTGTACATTAATGGCCCTGTTGTCAAATTCAAAGTGACCACTGAGCTGTAGCTCTCGTAAAACTGCACAGGAATACAAGGATATACAAGTTAGTTACATTGCATTTTAAAGCTGACAGATTGCCTTACAAAATGTTGACTTTCCAAGACAGTAAGTTTTGACAGCTGCATGATATCTCTTACCTTAACAACGTGTCTTAATCACATGACCATCCTCATTTAATTTGGTGATTTTATTTAAATTTTATGCAATTAAAAATAAACTTACGCTTGTCACAATCAAATTCAAAATCAGAAAACAGCTGTACTTCATGTTTTAAAATATAAAAATAGCATAAATTATCAATATCCCCTAAAAATAAATCCCTTAGACTACAGATTTTAGTAATGTTTGCTTATTTGTTATGTAAAACAAATGAAGTCAATAAAAAATTTTCACTATTTCACTGGGAAGATGATCATGCCTGGGGAGAAAAAATGTATTAAATGAATTATTATAAGTAAAGGAGAATGCAAAACTATTCTTTCCAATATGCAATGCTGTCAAAATAATTTTAAGTATCTTGGCAAAAAAATCCTTTTCTCTTCAGTCTCAGTATACAATGAATGAGCTGTTTGACTATGGAAATAGTCTGTCACTTCTGTAGGTCCTATGCTTTTATACTGTGTTCTCAAAGACTGGCTTGCTTAAGCTTATGAAACTCTTATGTGGAAAAGTTTTATGGTGCAGACTGAATGCTTAAAACTGTCTAAAAAACTTAGACTAACCCAAGTCACATATTTAGGCGTTTAGGAAGGTCAAGGTATGTAGATATCATGAAAAAAACACTGAAGAACCTATTTTCCAGAACTACTTCTACTTGAACAATCTAAAATGAATGATTGCCTCCAATATAAACTACTGGCCTAAATTTGGATGCCTACATATTTTCAGAAACATATCTAAACTCAGGCAAAATTATCTGATGTTGTGGTATACATGGAAAAAATCTTACATCAAAATAATTGAATTGCACTATACTTATTTTAATCTGTGAAAAATGTTTAGCAGCTCCAAACATTTTTGTTCAATGAAAAGAAGTGCAAAACATAAAATCCTGGTTGAAATATTTTCCCAGAAGCAAGGAATCTTATTTCACAAGATGCAAGTATATAATTTCTTTTTTTTCCCCCATGTAGGNATAGAAAACAGGCTGCCTATGGCATCTGTCCGGTCAGCTTTATCTGGTGGAAAGGCTTTGGCTCCTCCCATGGGGTGGAGCCTCTCACAATAGAATGATGTAGTGTTATCAGTCATGTGAGAGGCCTTAAATGGCCCATTCACGGGTGATGTCCCTTGGAGGAGGGATGGGTGTTGGAAGAGTTGGGGAGGCACTGCCTTATCTGGCGTTATCAGTTGTCCCATTAACAGGAGGGAGGATGGGTGATGGAAGAGTTGAGCAGGCACTGCCTTATCTGGTGTTATCAGTTGTCTCATTAACAGAAGGCATCTGCACTCTCCTCCATTAGAGTTACAATAACAGTATCTCCTAGCTGGGTTCAACAGATGAAAATAGAATACACATTTGGGTTATATTTTACAACCCAAGACAAGCATTCATGATTCTTCACTTGAGTGGTCCAAAATTAAGAACACATTTTTCTCCTGTCAGTTCTAGAGCTTCACTTTCTTTAACATTATGGGACCAAGAGGCAGTGAGAAATCAAACATGTTACACACTCCAAATAGACTGCAGCATATCAAAACTACACAGATTTTGTAAAGCAAAACAAAATACAAAATACATTTGCATAGAATGTGTCTATCATCATAGACATAAATGAAAACTCTGTCCTGTGTTTTCCCATCTTCATTTATCAAAGTAATGATTAATGGAATAAAGAATAAATGACTGCTAAGAGAAAATGATAACAACTTATATGTATTTCAATAGTGTCAGTATCACATCTTTCCTCTTCAATAAATTGTTGTTTCTGAGAGATAAGTGGAAACTCTAGAAATACTGGGATGAGTCCAAGCATGAAACTTTTGTATTGAAAACCATTTTCTACTGAAGTCCATTACACTACCCAGTAGATTCCTTTGGGAAACTATAAGAACCTGAGTTTTATTTTTTTTCCAAAATGAAGTTAAATTAAAATGGCTAAAACAGCTAAAAGAGTTGAAGCACATCTTTTGTCACAGCTATAGTAGACCACATGAACAATAAATTTGTTGAGACTCTTTTCGTTTCAACTTCTATTATTATAAATAATTTTCTTTTTGATAGTTAAAACCAATGTTCATATATGAATAAATTTGATTACTTTACATCTATATTTATAGATATAATGTATATCTAATTAGATAGTTTATATGTTAAGGCAGAAAAGGTGGAGAAAATCTGGAGAAAAAACATCAAAGAGTGGGAAGAAATGTACTGAGTATGTAACAAATGACTGTGTTTTACCATGCTGTTTATATAAATATATATTAAACCATCCTGCTAAATCTTATAAGAATTTTTATTAGGCATTTGTAGCCCAGAAGAACTTTTTTCTGACCCCAAGTCTTATTTTAGAGAAAAGTGGAGGATCACATGCTGGATTGATCAAAGTAATTTGTACACACATAAGCTTTCATCCTGATTTGGGCCATCTAGAGGAAGAATATCTTTCCAAAATTTAAATTTTCCATTATTTTGAAAATTAAAGTGTTCTTCTTTACCACAGAACACATACTGTTGAGGACCTGAGTTGAGGACCTCTCATTTCTGAAGTACAGAATTACTTTAGAATAAGGGGTCCCTGAGTCAGCTTTGGCTTTTGTTGTTCAATTCCATCATTGTGTCAGCTCAAAGTACCTGACTCACACCTCTGTTTCCCTGTGAGCAGATCATTCTTGTTATAGTCTTTGAAATCACCTTGACTGCTAACTTTAAAGTTAGAAATAGTGTTAATTTTCCTAGTGTCTTGAACATTTTTATTTGAAAGCTTTGGAAAATAACATGCTTGTGCAACTGTAGAGCAGATACTTATAAACAAAGCATGATTCATTTTTCTGAATTATTTAGACCAGCTGGCAGTGGTTTTGAAGCAAAAATGCAATTATTAACTGACTTATGTTTGGCATTCCCATCAGTCTCTCCACAAATATTGTGTATACTGGTGGCTGGGAACGTAGTACATTCTCATCTATTGTAAATCTTGATTCTCAGTACGCCCATGTCAGCCTCAAGAAGCTGACAGCTTCTGCCTCGCTGTAGGGTTCTCCTCTTAATAGATGCTGTCTTTTGATCTTACTTCTTTTGACCAGAGCACAAAATCCTCATTGCCAAGAACTGAAGAGTAGATCCTTCCCGGCTTTGAATTTTACTATTTTTCTTGAGTGGATTTTTCTCACCAATAATTTTTTCCCTCCTCTTTTCTGCTAAACTTCTCTATAGTTAGGAAAAAAACTATTGCTATACACTCATGCAAGGCAATACATCACATATAATTTTGAGATGCATATTACTTAAGGCAAAATGAACATATCTATCCTACACGAAAATTTGAAGAATATACTTTATTATCTAACAAAGATTTCTAAAACAGTCTAGCCTGACAAAGAAATTCAACATATTCCACAAAGTATTTATTGTCCCTATTATAAATGCCATTACAATGCAATTAAATATTCCTTGAAAATAAGATCATAGTCCATAATGACACATTTATATTTTTTCTCATATTTTCTTATAGAAGTTTTAATTTTAGAATTTGTAAAAGCTTTTTATTTAAAATATTTCAATTCCAAAATACCAGTCTATGTGCAACTTCATGCTGTAAATAAAATTGTAATGAATATCTTCAACTTATTACAGAATAAATTAACAACTCTCTCTTTTAATTAGAGAACAAAATTGAAATTGCAATTATGTCATTTCCTAAAAACTGAAGAATTTGATACATGTGTATGTTTAGCCTTCAGTACTGTCAGTAAAATGCAAGACAAGTAGGAATCAAATTTACCTTCCCTGAAAAACACTTGCACAAAAGTACAGTAAGATAAGACAGTTTGCCCAAATACTTATTTGCAGTAGTTGAAACAATTTCTGAAACTAGCAAGTTTTTCTTCTTAAATATGAATAATATATCTGAAAAACAACTTTTCTACATACAGTTTCCCCAAACCTAATCTTATTTAAGGGTAATCATTCCACCATTGAAAAATAAAATTTAAAAAAAGGAACAGGAAAGGAAAGCCTTGTTCCATTCTTCTCTTTGAATAAAACTCTATCCTGAATTACGAGTTTTATAAAATTGAATCTGCAGAATGCTGCAATACAATATTACCACCCTTAATAAATTTCCATAATGACTAAGCACTAAGTACAGGCAGCCATACAGATTCAGCTGAAGTTTTTGTACAGGAAAAATATCACTTAATCCAAAATTAAATTATTTCATCATAACAGAAATATCTGGATTCAACTGTTGTTAGGTGAATTTTTAATACAATGTTTTCTGGAAGACATACCTAATTTTCTTTGTCAGTAGTTTATATTTAATCTATTTTTTTTTTTTTTTTTTTTTTTTTTTGAAGTGGCATGCTATAACAGCTGCTCAGTGCACAAGGCAGACACCCAGGAGAATGGCTGTTCCTAGGTGGGTTATTGGCACAGGACTGCATTTGTAAATGTGCTGCAGCACAGTGTTCTCAGTTATAGTCAGGTTAAGGACCTAAATGTCGGCTTTACTATGGATGCAAGATGAGAAATTGTCTTCTCTGACACAAAGTTTGAGGGGTGAGAAAATTTGGTAAGAAATCCAAGATAAGGTGGGCTGATACCAGAGCAGCCTGTCAACATCTTGGTAATGACCTATACAAGAAAAGATACTTTATTCTAGATTAGCATTTCACATCATGATGACTTTTGATGCTAAACTTTGAGCTTAAAAGTCACATAAATATTTGTTTATTTTTTTTAGGAACATCTTCACAAATACTTTTTAATCTCTTAAGGAGGGAAGATTTTGGAAGTAGAGGAAGAAGATGGTCCAGGCATCAAATCAATTTATCATCCAGCCAAAGTCAACCCACCATGATTCTTTTTGGTGAACAGTGTGTGGCCTGAGGAATTCAAGAAAAGGAGAGGTAAGGGGCAAAATATGGACTGAATGGAGCTAGAGAATGAAGAGTAGACTGATCATGGAAATTTCATTGTCGTGTTGATGGAACAAGGAGTGGAATGAGTGTAAATTGTCTGCTTTCATTCGGTGTTGTCATGATGTTATTCTGATTTTGGTTTGGGGAATTGGGGCTTTTTTTTTTAAATTTGAGTGAAGTTTATGAAATTTGAGAAGCTTGTGTGATAAATGTGTATTTTAATGATAATTCTTAAATATGTAATTCACAGAGGTGAGTGGAATTCATTGGCTTTCCTCAGCAGGGTTTTGGATGTGTGGTACTGTTGGGTTGACTTTTCTGAGAAGCTGCCAGAGGCTTCCCCTATATCCTACAGAGTCAACACCAGCCAGCTCCAGGATGGACCTGCTGCTGCCCAAAGTCAAGCCCATCAGTGGTGATAGTACTGATAGTACTGCCTCTGGGATAACATAGTTGAGGAGGGGGAAAATCTCCTGCACACGTGTAACCTGGAGCAAAAAGTGAGAATATGTGAGAAACAGCTCTGCAGACACCAAGGGGAGTTAGGAGGGAAGGGAAGGGGATGCTTCAAGTACCAGATGTTCCCCTGCAGCGTATGGAAATCCACAGTGGAGCAGATATACACCAGCAATTTTTGGAGGACCCCATACTGGAGCAGATGGATGCCCAAAAGAGGCTGTGACTCCATGGAGGCCACACTGGAGCAGGGTCCTGGGAGGACCTGTGGCCGTAAGGAGAGAGAAGCCCTTGCTGGAGCAGGTTTGATCACTTGTGACCTCATGGGGGACACACTGGAGAAGTTTATTCCTGAACAACCACACCCATTGGAAGTGACCCATACTGGATCTAGGTTTGAAATAGAACTTCCAAAATATTCTCCTGATACACAGATCCCAAACTTAAATCTAGATATCATCTGCCTGTTAAATGTGTTGGGATTTTCTAGAAGGACCTTTCTAGTCCCATTCATTCTAGATGGCCCTTTTCTTGTCAGTAGAGGACTGGTCAGGCATAAATTAAAGTGCTGAACCTCTGAAATTCAATGGCATAAATGAGGCAAGTAATGGTTACTGCTTTGTTCCTGCAATAAGCTGACAGTTTTGCAGACTGCTGTGAAACCTCCATTTTGAGAGGTATTAAGAAAATTCAGGTGCAGCTCCAGACTGGTTCATTGGTAGATTGCTCAATCAGGAACAAACAAATCAAGATTATTTTTTTAATTGAAGTAACAGTCAATACAGAAAACCAGAATTCCTAAGTCCTCAAGTAGCTAATAATTGTTTTGCTATATTTCATCAACTCTTAAACCAATTGACCAGTATCCATGTTAGAAAAAGGTGGCACTTGGAGAGTTTCTTGTTCCTACTGGCAGCAACCATAAAACAAATTGCATTTTAGTATAAACAAGAAAGATGTAAGTTCAGAAATATGTTTCTTCCACACACTTAAGAGTACTTCCTATACTTATTTTCATACAGAGATCAAACCAACATTTTATGCACAGAATATAAAAGAATGTTTAGGAGGGCATTAAAGATTGCTCAGAGTACATGCCCACTCCCATGTGCATTACCATTTTACTTGTACCAGAAAGATAACCCAACACACACCAGAAATGCTGATTGCTTGCATCTTGCTGTGTTGCAGCTTTGACAGATGTCAAAACTCCTTCCTGAGAACAGAGACTCCCAACTAAAAAAAGTTCCTTTGACCTTCCTGCCAGCTTTCTTAGCTCTGATTACTGTTTCTGTCTTTGGATATTAAGCTCTACATTTAATGTTTACACCCAAATCTGTCTCACAATTATTTCTTAAAAATACCTGGACTTCATATTTTCACAGAAAATTTAGTTCAATCAATCCTTCTTATAAAAATGCAGGTAAAAGTTCTGTAATTAACATTCTTACTTTGTGACCAATCTAAGAGGTCATGTAGGAATATAATGGAAAGAGATATAAATCCATCTCTGCTTTTTTAGCCTCTCTGGGTCTAGCTTTAAAGAGGTGTGATTTTCTTCCTTTTTATCCTGCTTGCGAAAATTTCCTACTACCTATTCTGCTCTGCTTTAAATAGTATTTTAAAAAGAAAACCCACCTAAAACCCAGTGTGATCCTTGTGTTCTATGGATACACGCTTTTAGCAGTATTGTCATATACTACTGCTGTTAAATCTGTATATCCACTGTTTTCAAATAGAAATGTCATGTGCTAACTGCAATATTATAGCTGGTTATATTCCTTTAACTGTGGACATTACCTGATGGAAAATAATTTGATGTGAAATAAATTTAAAGACTTGCCTTACTGAATAGGTAGAAACTAATTAGGAACTTTAAAGAAGTAATGTTTTTTAAATTGTCTGGATGATGGGGTTTTTTTTGGTGACTTTTGCTGAAACGCATGTCTAGTCATGTAATTACTTGAGAACCTGGAGTGAACTGAAGGAAAATGTTCAGAATTGATATATCTCTTGCAAACTCTGCTCCTGGGCAGAACAAATTCACTGGAGATGAGAAATCCTGGAGTTGATCATTGAGGCCAATTAAATGAATTACTGTAGAAGAGCAGAAGAAAATTCATGAGTGACATCTAATCTATTCTAATTTAATTGAACAAAAACTTAATGTGGGTAGTTTCAATGTCTGTAGTGTATTGTGCAATGGATCACATTTTTAGAAAAACATTTTCTGAGACCTGCAGTCGTTTTATTGTTCTGTTAGAGATGTATAATATATTGTTCTCCATTAGAAATATTGTTAGGGAAGCCCCGTGGAGATAAACGTCATTGTGTCATCTTTGTATTTTGTACAGGGAGACAAAGGCTCCCTCTGACCTGCAGGCACAAATTGTAATTTTTATGAAGAGTGTTCTTTTCCCACAGATAAACCTGTTAGTTTTTGTCAGTTTGAGAGGCTATGTCATAGACAGAGAGAAAAATTGTTTATATTTTAATTCCTTCCACAGAAATATCTTGCAGCAAGCCAGACCTTGGAAAAAAAAAAAAAAAAAAAAGCAAAGGCAACAATGAAAGATGGAGATGCAGAATGGACAGAATGAACGTCTATACAGATCTTCTACCTTGTTATAAGAAGTGTGGTTTGGTTTGTATATATCTGCTTTGTTAAAAGAGACATTAGGTACTACTTACGCTGACATGCCACTTGCTTGACCTAGATAGCAAGTAAGAGCAGGAAAAGAACATTTTTGTCAAATGATTCTTTACTTTTGCCTTCATTATTGGAAATGGCTAAGTAGTCTTTCACTTTTTCTACTATCTCTCTCAGTACCTTAAAAAAAGACAGTATGTGTTCTGTTGTAGAGGAAGGGAAGTTTAATGCAGCTAGTATCAACTCAGTAAGGTTCTGCTGTTTCTTATGCTGCCCCTTGTTCAGTATATTACATTTGCTTCTTTGTTCTATCTGCCCCTTTTATATTACGGTTAAACATAATATAATAGTGATTGACAAGAAATCTATGATTGATGTGTCTCATGAGAATGTCACAGCTGAGGTCTCAGTCATTTTCTCCTTTATGAATCTTTATAAACCACTTAAGGTACCTGCCTTAATATCTGTTAGAACATTCACTGAAACATAGAATGGTTTGGGTTGGTAGGGACCTTAGAGATCATTGAGTTTCAACTCTCCTTCCATGGGCAGAGACGTCTTCTAGAGCAGGTTGCTCTGAGCCCCATCCAACCTGGCCTTGAACACTTGTAGGGATGGGGTATCCACAGCTTCCCTGGCCACCTATAATAAACCTGGACAGTGAGGAGTTCATGTGTTGCTCTGCCCCAGACAATGAGGGCCATTCCAGTGGGTAAGTTACAACAGGGTGTGGCTGGAAAGGGGAGGTGAGGCAGCATTTTTCTGAGGCAAACTTCCCTGTTCTGGTCAATGGAGATTGCATAACACGGAATAGTGGAAATGCAGGAATGGGTCAAGGAGGGGGCAAGACCCATAGAGGGGGAACAAGACCAACAAGAGACTCTCAAAGCTCCCCAACCTATTTCCAGAAAGGTTCAGAAGAATGGACTGCACATGCTAACTCATTTACATGAAAAGTGAGAAACCTAAGATCAAGGTGGGATAAACTTACCTATAAAAAGGTACCCCCACAAAGCCCAGGTGGTCTGGACCCAGGACTAGTGATCTTCTCTCCTCTTCTCCATCTCTTTCAGTCTCTTATTCTTCCCTCTTTCCTTTCATACTTTTATTTCTCTTATTATTACAAAGTAGAGGCAAAAATACATCAATTTCCATGAGAAGTGTGCCGTTTGCTAATAAAACTTTCTGAGCTTTTTCTTTTTTCTTGTATTATTTTGGCTTTTGCTGTACTTTTTCAACCATTTTAAACTTTAATGTAATACAGTGGTTCCAAGATTACATACTGCACATAATGTTTTGTATGTTTTGTGGATAAATATTTTCCTTTTTGCTCCTCTTTTGAAATGCAGTATGGCTGAAATAATCTTTATAAGAATACAGTTTTAGGTGATTTCTGTGGGTTTTGGGATTTCTTTTCTAGCCAAAATAACCATCATAACTAAAAGATGGATATTTCTTGTGTTTCCTCAGCATGTTTAAAAATTCTTTTTTTTGACAAAAAAAAAAAAAATCAGTTGTTGCTGTTTTTACTAGTACCTGTACAGTGAAAAATAAATTTTTAGTCATAGAAGGTTTTTGCCCTGCAATTTATTAAATGAATTTTTAAAATACATTTTCCTAGAAGGATCAGTGCCTTTTTGCTAACATAAAACTGAGTGAAGAGACACCGGCTGTATTTCCATAAATTCTAAAATGGGTCTAATTGTTACATGGGGAAAAAAATACATATAAAAAAAATAATAATTTCAAATGTCAAAAAGAAATTAAAATTTCTGTAAATAAAAATGGGATACATAGTGTAAAATAGTTATTTTCAACAACTGACATTTTTGGTTCACTGGTATTAAGGTATTAAAGTAAGTATATGGACTTATTCAGGCTATTGGAATAGACTTTTATTATTTAACTGTATGTACATTAGAAGATGCATGATTATTGAGAAGTCCACACCATTGACCATCTTGTGATTCAGCTAATCCAGATTCAGAATTTTTTTTGCTGTGTGATGGGTATTAAAAGGAATAGCTTTCTAAAAATACAGATAGAAGATGAGTAGAATTTCAAAAGCACCAGAACATTTAAGTACCGTTGAAATCAATAAATATTAGTAGTGAGATCCAAAAACGCACTTAGGTATCTGAAGTACAAGATAGGCATCTGAGACGCAGAGGGTTATTCAAACTCATTTAGGTACTGAGAGCCAGAAAGTATTTTAAGTTTTCACTTGTCTTGTTGCAGTGAAGGCCCAGGAGATACTGCTGCTGCTTCGGCAGAAGAGTGCATTGAGGAGGGCTCTCAATTCCCATTGTAAAGATTAGGCTTCTTTTCACTTGGAGCAAGTGTCTTATGGGGAGAAACAGAACAAGTATCTATGAAATTTAAGACTTTTTTATTTTGTAAGAGAGTCAAAACATGACTTTGCATTTTGAAATAATTTCTGCTTTTATCCAAGGGTCTATACAAAGTCTGGGTTGGTGTACAGATCAGAGTGCTGCCTTGCACTCCCTGTAGTAGCTAGAATATGTTACTGCAGACTAACAAGGCTCAACTGAAAAGGAAGGCCAGAGTTGCTGACTCATGTGACCATAGAAAAAGTGAATATAAGCCTTCTTCTCCTCTCCTGTTTCCAGTCTTCTTCAAACAAACAAACTCAAACAGTTATTCAATTGCCTCTAACCAGATAGGTGCTTCAAGTTTATGCACTCTCAGTTTATTGTAATTGCCTCAGCCTCTGCTAACTTTCAAAACCTTGCCACAAAAGACATTGTGCTCCTATAGACCACTTTATCCTATTTTACTTTTTTTTTTGTGTACCTAAATATTTCTAAGAGATTTACTTTTTCTGCATATGAGCTTTTCTATTTGTTCAATATAACAATATTTCCCAACATTTTCTGGGTATTTTGAGGATTGTAACATTAATGATTGCAAGGAGATTACATTTTTCTGGAACAAGAAAAATATAAATACCGCATATAAAATTCCTGGTATCAAATTTCAAGAGAAGACATGCTCATTCCAGATAATTGCAGCACTGATAATCAGAGTCCTCACAACTGTAACTACTGAACTGAACAGTATTTTATCATTTTGTTGTGAAAATTTCTGGACCATGCTTGAGCTTACTGTGTCCTTTCTTGGATTATGGGCAGATACACTGTTGTTGGACTAGAGACAGTATTTTTCAAAGTGCAGTCAAGGTCAAAATAAACAAACTGAAACAGAAGCATGTTTCTAACAAGTATCTCCTTCTGGAATAAATAAAGCAAGCCTGGCCCTTCAGAATGGAACAGCAAACTGGCAAAACTTCAGCCTTTAAAAGGAAAGAAAAAATCAGTCACATGAAAATTGTCCTCCATATTTATAAGAAAGGACTATACAAAATAAAAATATTAACCATTTGAATTTGGAGACATAAATGCTGCATTATTGCTAAAAGCCTGGAAGGAATTAAAGCTTGATGATATCTTTAAATCTTTCTACATTGTTCTTACTCATCATTCTTTCCCTAAAAATCAACTATTGGCCATGGTCAAAATTGTACTATGGCTTTTTAGATTTAATACTTAATAACTTAATACTATAATGACCTAATACTGAGAAGATACTTTTATGATACCACAACATATATTTTTAGGAGTCTCAACTCCAAAAAAGTGTGTTTTCCCTAGAACTCTTTGATATTTTATGTAATATGCCATATTAATGTAATGTAATATAGTGGTATATAGAATTGGGTGGACCTTGAGATACCAACTTCTGATGTCTCTATTTCACTAAATCACATTGGGGCATTAAATTTTAAGGTTTTTTGGTTAATAAGTCTATATTCATTTGAAGCATTTCTTGATTTCCATCTTTTAGAAGGATGTACATCTTTTGGTTAAGAAACCAAAAAACACATAACCAAAAAATGTAGGTCCTTTTAAGAGATAGAAATCAAGATATACTTCAAAGGAATATAGACTTTTATAGTTTCAGAGAACTAAGGGGATATGATTTAGTGGGGGTCTTGGTAGGGCTAGGTTGGCAGCTGGACTCGATAATCTTAAGCTTCTTTTCCAAATGAAATGATCCCATGATTCTATGCTGTGAGTTGCTATCTCTCATTGAATCAAGTCAATAAAAGACTAGTTTATTGTCCCTGTATTTTAACAAAACCAAGAGAATAAAATACACTAGGCTAAAATTCTCTGAGCAAATAATGATTTCATTTGTTGAAAAGAAATTAAATTCTGAATATAATATTTTGATGTTAATAAAAGGGGGAAGAAAAATAGATTTATTACAAAAATAATAAAAAAATTTTAGTCCCTTCTTTTTTGAATTTACACTTTAAGAGGAAAGCAGATAGTTTAAAACATCTTACTTTAATGCAGTGCTTTCCATTGCAAACTGTGTGTCTGTGTACATGTGTGTATTTTAAATAAATTCTTGTTTGGTGTCTTTGAAAATTCTTAGCATTAGGATTATAGACGTTTATTTTAGGATTAAATGGTAAAAGTTAAACAGAAAAAAAACCCTTTGACATCTGTTTTACCTGAGGTGGGGGAAAAAAAGTAGAGGCAACCTAAGTAAAAATGCTTATTATGTGAAATGTGTTTAAAAGAACTATAGTTATCAGAGAAATATCTATATTTCCTAGCAAATACTCAGTTCTCAAAAATAAATGAAGGGTTACTCAGACAAGATCACATAAATAAGCAAATCTGAATAACCAATATCACAAATATTTGTTTAAAAACTCTGGAGAAAAACAGAAGAGCCCTACATTTGCTTAGCAAAAGGTCATCATTCTGCATTATGTATAAATGTAGTCACTTTGAGATAGAATGAAGAACTGATCTAAAATCCAAGCAGGTCGTTGATCTTTCAGTGACAAAACAATCTTTCTCATCACAGCAAATTTTCTATGGAGGCAGAGAATATACATCTGATAATTATGAAAAAAAACTCCAAGCACGTCATGGGCAAGCTTAAGATTTGCTGATTTTTCATAAGCCTTCTTATATTGTGAGACATAAATTGGCACTAAAACTCAAGTCAATACTGTATGAAAAACTGCCGTGAACATTTGAAATTTATCTCTTCCTACAGTGTATGGTATATCCATTAAAGCATCTAAGATTCAGAGTCAGCATACATCAACTTCCTTCCTACGGTATGAGTATCCAACCCACTGATTCTCAACTGAAGTTTTAAGCTGAACAATAGCTTCCTCTAGCCTTTATTGATTCAAAAGGTTATGGTAACACAGTGACTACTATGTTGTCTGGATCCTTGATACATACTTCTCATGGATAAATATCAATAATAAACTTAACTTTCTAAGTATTTTGCTGAAGATCAATTGTATATATATATACAAGAAATGTGATACACTGCGTGAGTTTTCACTTCAAAATGAGCAGTTATAGTGCAAGTAAAGAACACCATAAGAACTACTAAATCATTCTCAAAAGGGGAATGTTGGATAAAAACAGATTTTGCAGATAAAATTTCATTCCTGAGGAATATTTTCTATTTGGAATTAGACTTCATAATATCTCATTTCAGTGATATTGAGAGGTCCCATCTTTAAGTTTGCAGTTGTGAATTCTACTATTTCTGTCAAGAGGTGGTGAAAAGTAGAGCACTGTGGCTTATGAATACTACATAGAGTTCATGGTCTAGTAGTACTTCCTATTTCTTCCCTAACTATATCACTATTTGTGTAAAAGAAATAAAATTAAGCACTAGTAGAGTTAAACTTACTCTATCTCAGAGGGTAGCTGCATGTTTTCCACTGATTTGCAGTGTTATGACCATATATTAATAAGAAATGTCTTCATCTAGCTACAATTATATTTGGAGTATTTCTGGACTGTTATATAAATAAGTATTTTGCAGTCTCAGAATATGTGCTGGTTTAGGCTGGGATAGAGTTAATTTTCTGCTCAGCACCTAGTATGAAGCTGCGGTTGGATTTGTGCTGAAAGACTCTTGATAACTCAGGGATGTTTTAGCCATTGCTGTGCAGTTCTTGCCCTGTGTTTTGGCCTTTTCTGCCTCTTACCCCACCCAAAAAGGGGTGTACAAAGGATTGGGAGAGGACAGAGCCGGGACAGCTGACCCCAAATGACACAAGGCAGAGCCTGTACTCTGTGGTTCATGCTCAGCATAAAAGATTGGGGCAAGGTTGGCTGGGGCAAGGGCTGCTCAGGGCCTGCCTGGGCCTCAGCCATTTGGTGCAGAGAAATTGTTTTCATTTGCATTATCTATCTTTCTTGGGTTTTATTTCTCTCCCTTTTTTACTTTCCTTCTCATTAAAAGGTTTTATTNTTTTTACTTTCTTTCTCATTAAAAGGTTTTATTTTATTGCAATTATTAAAATGTTCTTATCTTGACCCACGAGTTTTCTCACTTTTACCCTTGCATTTCTCATCCCCTTCCTGCTGGGTTTTGGGAGTAAGAGAGCAAGCTGTGTGGGTCTTCATTGTCATATGGGGTTAAAGCACAACACAGNCAAGGCAGAGCCTGTACTCTGTGGTTCATGCTCAGCATAAAAGATTGGGGCAAGGTTGGCTGGGGCAAGGGCTGCTCAGGGCCTGCCTGGGCCTCAGCCATTTGGTGCAGAGAAATTGTTTTCATTTGCATTATTTATCTTTCTTGGGTTTTATTTCTCTCCCTTTTTTACTTTCCTTCTCATTAAAAGGTTTTATTTTATTGCAATTATTAAAATGTTCTTATCTTGACCCACGAGTTTTCTCACTTTTACCCTTGCATTTCTCATCCTGTTCCTGCTGGGTTTTGGGAGTAAGAGAGCAAGCTGTGTGGGTCTTCATTGTCATATGGGGTTAAAGCACAACACAGGAAAGCAGACATGATGCAGCTGACTGATTTCATCACATAAACTCTCTTCCCCCACAGCCTCACCCCCACCCCAAAAAAAACCAAACCAAACCAAAACCAAAAAAAGATGAAGGAAAAAGAAAGAAATAAAGAAAATGCAAATGCATGGGATTTTACTTTTAGTAAGCATTACTCAAACATCATTATAAATTCCTGAATAACTTAGGGAAATTTGGGGATAATATTGCAAAAACCTGCTAAGCAATATAGAGAACAATGAACTAATTCGACATTGATAGAATCTTTTGAATAGTGCTCAACATACCATTCTTGAAGAACACCAATATTATCAGAAATACACTGTAGTTTATTACAGAAATTTCCATTATCCTTATNTTCATCACATAAACTCTCTTCCCCCACAGCCTCACCCCCACCCCAAAAAAAACCAAACCAAACCAAAACCAAAAAAAGATGAAGGAAAAAGAAAGAAATAAAGAAAATGCAAATGCATGGGATTTTACTTTTAGTAAGCATTACTCAAACATCATTATAAATTCCTGAATAACTTAGGGAAATTTGGGGATAATATTGCAAAAACCTGCTAAGCAATATAGAGAACAATGAACTAATTCGACATTGATAGAATCTTTTGAATAGTGCTCAACATACCATTCTTGAAGAACACCAATATTATCAGAAATACACTGTAGTTTATTACAGAAATTTCCATTATCCTTATTAGGTGATTTATTTATTCTGTGTGTTTGGTATATTTACAGAATGTGAGATTTTTTACAGACACCTCATGTGATTACTGAAGAAAGGAAGAATTCACCTCTTCTAAAAGAGTACCTGAATACCTGCTGCTGGCCCAGCACAAATTTCCTTTGCATCTATGGCTGGTAGCCAATAGCCTCCCTTGCTTACAGTGCATGCCCTTATAACCTAGTTTTTTCCTTTTTTTTTTTTTCTTAATTTATTTGTTTGGCTAGTGCTTCTTACCTATGTTAACCCCAATGACTGTGAGAAAGAGATTTAATAGGTGCTCTGAATATCCTCTTTCTGTTACTAGCATATGAAAGGAAGAGAACCTTGTACNCTAGGTGATTGTTACCAGAAGTACTGGATCCCCAGTGAAGCAGCTTCCAAGCAAAGAGCAAAAGCACCCCAGAAACACTGTGTCAGGGTTTTTTTTTAACAAAACTGAAAATTTTCTTATATGAAACTACTAGGGTTTCCACAAAAAAAAATTAAAATATCATTACCCAAGTCTTACTGAATTTCTAGGAGGTTTATTATTTTNGAACACAAGACTACAATGGGAAAAATTAACATTAAATTAACATTAGCTTACTCTGTCAATGAAAATCTGTCCAGAGAAAAGTAAAAATTCCTGATGATAGACAGCACTATAGTTTAACAGTACTCCTGAACCAGCAAATTGACAAGGTGAACCTTTTCCATTTGGTCTGACAGCAGAACATTAATTATAAATTACACTGTATTAATGGCTTGTTGCTTGATAACCCAATGATATGAGAATAGCATTTATAGTTTAACAATGATTAGAAGGTTGAAAATTGTTTTATTCTCTTCAGTGACCATAAAATGGTCAGCATTTATTTACAGGTGACTTAAGGAAGAAGTAAATAGGACCCTGTATATATTTGTTCATAGGTTTGTTTGTTTTGGTGGGGTTTTTTTCATTTAGATGAAAATATGTTAGGTTTGTTTTTTTTTTTCTTAATGAAGAAATTAATTTACCCAGAGTTATATTTTAGTATAATTTAACTTTTTTTTTTTTTTAATTAAGGATTTAATTTTAGAAGACTGCTCACATGAGAGAAAGCAGTCACTTGTCATACATGGTCTTGTCTGTTTTCAGAGAGAAATAGAACTTTCTAAATGAGACAAATATATAGATTTTATGGACTGTTTAACTATGCACCACATATACTGCTGTTGACATCCTGAGCGCTGTGCTAGCAAATCAGAGCAGTGAGTGATTTAAAATTAATTAATATAATAATCTGAAATAATATAGTACTATGACTATATTGGCTATAGAAGATAAGGTGGGTTTTGATTTTGTTATTTTTAATTTTTTTTACCTGCAAATAGAGGCCCTCAGGATGGCTTTTAAAAAATTTTTGTTTTGTCTTGTTCTGCCATATTTTCTCTGCCAAAAGAAGAAATTATTTATTGTTAACAAAATAAAACTACTCATTTATTTGTGGCATCTTCATAAACCTGAAAAAGCAACTCAGAAAATCCAGAAAAGCAATTCTACTTAATATTGTATCCTTTGGAACTGAAAATATAATTCTGGCATTCAGGTGGCTAAAACAAGACTTTTCATGAATTTCTGTGCTTCTGTTGAAAGAGATGTTTGTTCCTGATAAATATTCCACTAAAAGCAGATGGGAATAAAGGCAGAGAAATTACTGCCTTGTGGTATGTTGGCTGTTGGAAGAAGGTCTCATACAAATCCTTGAAGTACAAAGTACAAAGGTAACCCATCCTTTTTCCTCAGTTTTTCAATTTTATTCAAATGTATATATAATTATAGCTGTCACAAACAAAATTGCCATGGAGAAGAGGAAATAATAAAATGAAAAGAAGGGTGACTGTAAAATTTAAATTGAAGTAATGGTGCTTTTGCAAAGTGGCATTTTCCAGGATACAATTAAGTTTAAAAGGAAAACATTAAAAAAATGTAGTGGATCCATAAATTTAGTAGGAAAAAATATAGAAATTAAATTTAAATAATGCATAATATTTTCAGCATTCAATATTTTAGAAAGAAAATATGTTTTAACAAAACAGTCGTAGTTAAACTGCCTCATGGTAAACAGTCTCTGAGACCCAGAATAAAGAGTTATCTGACTAAACACAGGAAGAGAATAGGTAATATATCATACACATATCAAGGCCAGAGATGTCTTTTCATGGAGGCAGCAGTTTTTGCATTTAAGTCAATATCTAATTTCCTCCAGACTAATCAGATTGATTTTCTGGAAGAAATTATTGCAAAAGGTCTCCTTTTGTAGGTTCACAGAGGGAAAGGGAAATTCATGCAGCTTTGGAAATAAATTGGAATAATTTCATTGGATGTTTTCATCAGCCTTCTTTACACAAAAGAAAAAAAAAGAAGGGATGCACTAAGAAAATCTTCTAGTGAAACAGATCTGGAAGGTTTTATACAGAAGGAAATGTAAACCAAGAAGAATGAGATTATCTCAAAGACTTGAATAGAAACAAAATAAAGTATATTCATACAAAGTGCAGTGCAAAATACTCACAGAGAATTCTGATGTGTTAATAGTCCCAAATATGCAGAAACTATGAATCATGCCTTTGAAAAAGTCTAATAGAACTGACTTAAAAATTTTAAACTATACATTTAAGATTAATTTTCCTTGCTACTTACTGACAAAATACTTAAAAGGGAATGAAAAAGACTGTTACTATATGGCAGGTTATAAAGTCCCTAAGGGAGAAAAAACAAAACAAAATGAAAAGAAGAAAAACCACAAAAAAACCAGACAAAAACCCCTGAAATAGCAGTATGAATTTGGAACTTGCTGTTGATGAAAATTCATGTTAAGGCAGCAAGTTGTAGAACTTAGATGAAAGTTTTAGATTCTCATTTAATTTTTATTATAAAATACAATCCCTTTTTTCTTGCTTTATTGCAAATTTATTATATTAGTTGTTTTGATAGGAGAGGGGTTATTTTTCCCTTGAGTTCTTTTTGTGTGGAATACAAGTTTTGAACACTTTTTTTACCTTGATCATGATGATTTGAACAGCCTTATACCTTTGTGGAATCTGGCCAAAGACAAAAGATGAAGCTCAGTTGTGAGGTGTGCTTTATTTTCTTTTGTTACTGGGAGGGTAGACTTCTTTTCTTATTTTGCTTACTTTGATTTTTGGTTTGTTTCCCCTGCAATATATCCAGAGAAACTGCCATTTAAATCCCAAAGAACACTGAAATAGAAAAATATGAGGTGCTCAAACTTACTGATGAGATGTTAAAAACTCTTGTAAGAGGCTGCTGCACAAATTCAGGGCATTATATCCCAAAAAAACCATAGAATCCCCCAAAAAAATTAATCAAGGATTTTTCTTTTTGTCCAGACATTAATTTAGCCTGTGTTTATATTCCAGCTGAATGTCTAACTGTGTGCAGATATGTTTTTGTTGTGTTTCCAAAATTCACTTCTCACACAGCAGCATTAACTGGTTCAGTCAGCCCACTACTTATGGTTAGAGATTTTTTGTAAAACCATGAGATAGAGAAGAGATTGATATTGCTTTCCTTTGTGGTTTGGTTTGGGAGGGTTTTTTTTTCAACTAGTATTTTTTCTTATAACTGTAAAGGCACAGTCATCTGAATCTAAGAGTAAGGATGCGCTTGCAGTCCTTTTTATGTGTCTAACCAATGTGTACATATACAGAATCACAGAATCATCAGGGTTATAGAGACCTTCAAGATAATCATCAACCCAGCACCACCATAAACACTGTTAAACCATTTCACCACGTGCTACATCCTGATACCTCTTGAACACTTACAGAGGTGGTGACTCCACCAGCTCCCCGGCAACTTATTTCAATGCCTAACCACTATTTGAGTGAATTTTAATATCTGAACCTCACCTGGTGCAACCTAAGACTTTTTCCTCCTGAGACATGTCAAAAGAGACTGCCCCCCACCAGGCCACAGCTTCCTTTCAGGTACTCATGGAGAGCAATGAGGTCCTCCCTGAGCCTACTCTTTTCCTGATTAAGCAACCCTAGCTCCCGCAGCTGCTCCTCATAAGATGTGTGCTCCAGACCCTTCACCAGCATTGTTGCCTTTCCCTGGACTTGCTCCAGCCCCTCAGTGTCCTTTTGATGTGAGGGGCCCAGAGCTGGATACAATACTTGAGGTGTGGCCTCACCAGTTCTGAGTACAGTGGGACAAGCACTGACACAAGCTAGGATGCCATTGGTGTTCTCGGCCACGTGGGCACACTGCTGGTTCATATCCACCTGGCTGTCAAACAGCACCCCATGTCTCTTTCTGCTGAGCAGCTCTCAAGCCACCCTTCATCGAGGCCGTAGAGATACATGGCACTGTTGCAACACAAGTGCAGGACCTGTTGAACCTTGTTTCAGTTCTCCTCAGCCCATCCATATCCCTCTGCAGAGCCCTTCCTACCTTCCATTGGAAAAGCTCTCCCACCCATCCTGGTGTCTGTGAACTTACTGAGGATACAGCCCATCCCCTCATCCAATTTGTTGATAATGGTTTTGAACAGACCTGGCCCCAGTGCTGAGCCCTGGGGACCACCACCAACTGGATTTGACTGCAATCACCACCACGCTCTGAACCTGACCATCAAGCCAGTATTTTTATGAAGCAAAGTACTCCTGGCCAAGCCGTGAAGAGCCAGTTTACCAGTTCTATCAGTTCCCAAATCCTTCCTGTTTTCTGCAGAACTGATTTTTCAAGGAGAGAAACTTGAAGGGGGAGTGTTTCACATTTAAGATCTGCAATTCTTTGTAGTGTGGATGCAAAGGACATGAAACAAAGAACTCAATTTGAAAGCAGAGCATTTGCAGTGTTTACTCATCTCCAATAGTAGAGAGGGTATTCTCTCAAAGTTCAATTTTTAAATTTTGTTAAATTTTGTTTTGTTTTCAATCTGGGACTCTAGGGTTTTTCTAAAGTAAACAAAATAACCATATTTACTTTGTGTTGATGCAGCTTTTGTTTCACTTATAGAATAAGTGATTTTTCCTAGAATATACAAGGATTCATAGGTATGCATATATTTGTGTAAAGATGCATTTGTATGATTTCTATACTTACTAGAACATAACAGCTCTCTCCACAAATAGACAACTTTGCAATTGCCTTGTTATCCTAATTCCTTCTGCTCTCATAAAATAATTGTTTTAAAAAATTAGTCTTTTGATTACTTTGTTAAATTTCAGTTGACAGCAATAATGAAGACTCAGTAGCAATTTGTGAGAAAGGATATTTTTCATTAAAATATCTCTTCAAAATGAAATATTTCTGCTCTTCAAAATAGTTCTATATGTTTTTTTTAGACATCTCTACTTCTTTTGTATTGACTTGGTAAAGAAAACTGTAAACTACTGAATTGATAAATTATAGTGGAGCCCACTGTTGACAAAAATTACTATAGCATTATATATGTGACCTTTCCAAGTTTTTGTTACCTTCCATTGAATGTTATTTTCTAAATAAATTACATTTTGGCCTACAGATGATTTTTT
>VZTR01017666.1:10199-32666 GCA_013400775.1 Chaetops frenatus
TCCCCATTCCCTCAGTGCCCCTCCCCATTCCCTCAGTGCCCCTTCCCGTTCCCTCAGTGCCCCTTCCCGTTCCCTCAGTGCCCCTTCCCACGGGTGTCACAGGCACACAGGGTCTGGTCCCACCTCCCGGGGCAGCAGAACCCTGGGGAAGTGCCGTGCTCACACTGCCCCCCTGTTCCTGTCCTGGGCTGCACACACCCCTGCCAGCACCTGCAGACTGCAAGCAGAGCTAGCAAGGTTAGGTGAGGAACAGCTGAGCTGACTGCCTCACCTCCTGTCCTCCTCAGCCTCAAAATCAGCGACATTGCCACGTTTGAATACTTTATAATATACTTTACGTGCACCAGGTCAAGGCAATAGGGAAGATAATGGAAATTGCAGCAGATTTCTTGTACTTCTGAGGAGATTTTCTCTTTTTCAAGCTGACCAAATTACATTCTAAGTGCTATATGATCTAAAAGGTGCTCTAGACACTACTAACTTACCATTCCATTCCAGGTGGTCAATGGATTGTGTTACTTCAAAACCTCAACCGACCAGCAATTAGAAAAATAGTTAACTTCATTTGCAAACTGTCTTGCCCAAGCTCCATGTTTCTTTCTTGTACACTCTTGCCCACAGTGCCTGCCAGTTCTGTCTCAAGTAGCAACAACCTAAAACCAGTTCCTCTTACTGGTCAGAGAGAGTCTTCTGAAAAGCTCAGTGCAGTAACACCAGACTTTTTTTGAGCTTTACAGGGTATCTGCTTACCAAGCCTCTCAGCAGCAGCAGCAGCACTGGAGCTGGCTGTTCACCCCCTGGGAACAAGCCCTGCATCAGTTTTAACTTCCCACAGAACTTCTCTTTCCAAGCTCTGGGGCTGCATTTTTCTTCTTACTCTGGTTAACCAGGTTTTTTTGGAGAAGTGATTATTCAACTACATTTGGCACCACTCAGTTTCCAAACACAGGGGGTTTTTTAAGCTCTAAATAGGAGTGAAATAAAGGAAGTGTGGACATATCTATGAAATCACATACGTGTGTGTTTGTAGCTGCCTCTCATGGCAAACACCTGCAGAATTACCAGGAGATTTCTGACTTGACTCCAAAACCAGACACAGCTGTGATCAGAACATTCCTCCTTCTTCCAGCCACTGAGAACAGCTCCTCCATATTAAAAGGTCTGACATGAAACACACAATTTCTTACAGATCTGTATAAGAAACAGAGTATTGCCTTTATCTGAGGCAGAAAAGCAGGTTCCTGTGACCCAGACTGAAACACCAAGTCCACAGAAACTCGCTCAGCCCTTCCTGCAACTTTGAAAACAAGCACAGATGCAAATAACCAAACTGATTTAAGAACAGGCCTTCCAATGAGAAAATTAGCAAGCTCTGCAATGACTCTTTTTCTTCTTTAAGGAGCAAAACATCAGAATCTGTATTTAATTCTTGTTTCAGCTGAATACCAAAAGCCTTGAAACAACATCTACCTTTCTACGTAATGGTGGGTCCAGCACAAATTTACTTCAACTTGTGCAGCTGCCAACAGGTAGGCAGGGCTTCATCTTTGCTCACTGCCAACAAATCAGATCCCAGAAATCTCAGCATACCCTAATGCTCCAACTACACCCTCCAGGGCAAGAGAAGAAAATACCCAAGTTTAAATGTTTCTAACAGATCCTGATGTTCTCACCCAAAAATCCATTCTGTTCCCAGCACCTTCCTTTGTGTAACATCCTGGTTAGCTCAGAAAACAGAAATTCCAGTGCTATTTCTGCACCCAGCAGGCTCACAAACCATTTTTTTATGACAGAAGGCAGCACACAAGGATGTGTGTTACATTTTGAGTGTTGTCACCGATGGGATGCATTGCAGAGGGCTTGAAAGACACAACTGCTGCTGGGAAAACAACCACCTCTTACTGCTGCCTGCTCATCCACCTCATTAAAAAGGGGAAAGAAAGCAGGAGTTGTTACAGACAAATCCCAAATGAAAGCCAAAATGAGACACAGAATACCCAAAAGAAAAAGAAAGATGGCAGTGAGAATCTCAAGGCTAATCCAGGAATTTCCTCTCATACCTTTTACAAAGTCTAGCACTTTGATGCCTCAATCAAATATGCCCCTTCTGCCACTACTGTATTATAAATAACATTTGCCTCCAGTTCCAAAATATATTTCCATGAATACACAAAAGGAGAATATACGGCAGACACTGGCATTAAATATTTAACTTTCTACCTTAACAACCTTTCTTTTTTTTTGTGTGTATTTCTTGCTTCTGCTTGAGGCTAAATAGTAAGGCCAACTCATGAAGCAAAGCTGGTAGCAGTCCTTATATATTATTCATTAATTTCAGATGTACCAATTCCACCTCTGTCTCTAAAGCCAGACATGTCACTTCATAATAAAGCTCTTCCAGCTCAGAAAACTAGAATTCTTACCCTCTTAAGAAACCAGGGCATACACAACATTTTAGGGGTTCAGCAGTGCATATTGTTACCTCCAAGTACAGGAGGACTTTTGAACCTGAATTTAATGAGGCAATTAAGAAACAAATACATGATTAATTTTAGACTGCCTTAAAAGACCAAGCATGATTTTCTGGCAGCAAATTTAACATTATTGAACACTTCTAAGAAGTGATTGTTAACTCCTCTTACAGAAAAAACATCCCAGCTGATTTCTGTGCTTCCAGTTGGTTACAGAGGAGAGAAACCACTTGCTTCAATCTCCCAGCACAGCTCCTTGTCACACGTAGTTACAGCTCCAATTGACACTTGAAAATTACCACTTTCTTCCTTTAGCTGCACACATTTACCAGGAAAAAACAAAATTAGCAACACTTTCAGCACCTCTACACAGAAAAGGTTGCTGGAGACTGACTGAACACATGGCTGCAGATCAGCCCCAGCAACATTATCAGGGAATCTGGTTTGTTCTCAAAATATTGTGAACACTTCATCCTTGGTTCACTGTGACTGCCTTCCAAGTCTCTTCCTGACCTTGAATTGTCTGGCAGCAGAATTCCAAAGTTTATTTGGAATTACTTCCACTGGGTGGGGCAACAGGTGAAATAACCTGACCAAGTAATTTGAAAGTACACTGGGAGGAGAACCCTGAGCACAATATTCACATCTGTTCCATTTGGTGGGTGAATTCCCCTCTGCCTGTGTAGGTGTGGAGCTCCCCCTGCTCAGCACACGAGGTGAAGATCTCTGCAGCTCTGTGTGATGAGAGTTGGCAGAAAACAGTGCAACCATCCAAGCCTGAAGGAAAAACCTTCCACCTGCCCCAGAGGCCCCTCACACTGCACAGTTACAGTTATCTGTGACTGAGGACAGCACGAGCCTTCAGCCAGTAAAGACACTTCAAAACCTCAATCTGGCAAAGTAACAAATGCTCCTTTAAACTGCTTTTGTGGTCAACATCCCCTCTCTCAGCTCCGTGACTGCACTGCAAGCTGCCCACCCCCTGCCCATGCCCTGTTATGTCACAGAAACAGGTATCCAACGTTGGTTCATCAGATTTTATGCAAAACTATCCTTCTTATATCTGGATTATTATGTAGAAGTTTTGTCCTTAAAGGAAAAAAAAAAGTCATCATTACCTAGTGCCATCTAACAACAGATTAAATCAGAATATGGAGTTTCATGTGGCATCACACTGGCTTGGATATCCAGAATAACTAATGAAAAATGTGGACAGTGACTTACAGTGCTAGCATTGCAAGTGTTATCACACCTTCTGACAGAGAAAAGCATTTACTAACACACTTTCAGAAGAACAATCTGTTTAGCACTGATTTTTTTTTTCTTCCTGTAGCCATTTGCCTTGTGTGCTTAAACAGCACTCGATTTGCTTTGCCAACTAAACGTGGTAAAAGTTCAGTGCTTATACAGACTACACTGGAATGGCAGGTGCTTATTTAATTGCTTTTGTAGCCAATTTCCTTGCCCCTCAAGGCTCATTAGTCAGTCATCTAATCATTCCATGCAATAATGCACCCTCTGTGTTTCCTCCTCGAGTTCAGGAATATATCTTCATCTGTGCTCCCAACAGTGGTGTCCTTCAGCCACAACCTTTCTGAGGGCTTCTTGACTGGTTGCCAGCACTGCTGCCTCTTCCACATGGAGGTGGATTTCCCCAACACCCATTAATTCTGTCCCACCACACACTCAGCCATCTGGACAAGGAGGTAATGGAAAAGGACTGCTGTTTCAGGAGAAATCTGTCTGACTTTTCAGGTAATGGGTTTGTTGCACCTGTGCAGCCCAGTGCTTTACAAAGGTGCCAGAAGGAAATCAGGGAATGCTGCTGAGCTCCCTTCCAAAAGCTGCAGTGGGGGAGAAGCTGAAGGGATGGATGTGGAAAGGAGATGAAAAAGCAAGGTGACAACTTCTGGAGTGGCTGTGAGTTCCAGAGCCCCCAGTGAGCTCTGAGTAAGGCTGTGCCTGACCCTCCCAGCACAAGGAGTCAGTACTGGGTCCAGCCCAGTTGAACACCTCCATCACTGATGTCAGGGAGGGCTGTATGGAAGCTGCCAGCTTGGTCAGAGTTTCTCAGACACCAAACTGCAGCATTTACCTGTGAGAAACTCAGCGCTAACCAGAAACTTTTGTCATGGCTAATACAAGCTTGAAACAGAGAGGATCTCAGTGAAAAGCCATGAAACGGTGTCTGGGGGAAACTCTGACACTCTGAACCAGAACAATCCTCGTTCCTCAGGCTAGCTTTTGTTAACATCAGAACAGCAATGCAAACTGCTCCCACCTACAAAGACAAACGTGTGCTCTCTCATGGTTAGTTAATTGTTTGTACCTTTTAGCCTGTGATGTGTTTAGTTTTAAAATCCTATCCAATAGAGTTTTATTTCTTATGATGTTCTTTAGAAAAGTGTATTCAGTTTAATAAAACTTACTTTTTACCTTTCTGAATTACTAGAGTCTTTTTGTGTCATGTCACTATCCCCAAACAAGCAAAACACATGCCCAGAAGAAAATTACTAATTTGCTGCCCAAAATAAACAGTAGACATTTGTAAGTGTCAAGCCAGCAGGCAAATTGTATTTCCAAAGCTGAGTTTCAATTTAGTTTAACCAGCTGACTGCGAATTCTTTGGGATCCAGTTTCCAGAGAAACTGACAGGGCATCACTGAATTAGCACAGCAGCAAGGTTAGTTATTTATTTAGTATTTTAAAAACCACCAAATGTTTAGGTGAAGTTACTGAACACACAGTTTATAGCTACACACTGAAGAACTGTCCAGCTGCCAGCATACTATGAAGAACATGTGTTTCTTCTTTTGGGGGACTGGAGGGAAGGGGAAAAAAAAGGAGAGAAATGAACTTTTCCTGAGTAGAATTCTAACAGAAGTAGGGCTTGAAAAGCACCCCATCAGTAGCTACTGGGAGCAAGAAATCCCCCATGTCATGCTCTCCAACCCACAGGGCACTGCAGCTTCTCAGCTGCTGCATTCTGCTCTTCTGTGCAGATACAGAGCAACAAAACTCATTTAAGGGTCTCCTAAACATTGGGGTTTAATTCCACAGCAGAGAAGAAACAAGGACAATAGGAGCACTGCAAGTAATCTACACACAGGCATAGAATTTCTGAGAAATGCAATTTTGGATACAAAATGGTGTAGAATTCGTCTCATAATGGAAAAGTGGCTAGGTTGAAGTGCTTTGGAATAATTGTAATATAAAATGAAAAGCTTCTTGATGCATTATATTACTTGAGTTGGAGTCATTCTCTTGAGTTTCTATTTTTAAACCATGATAGTGTGTTAATGAAACTTTTCAAGGAAACTTCAGCTACAGACAGGGGAAACAAATAGCTGCTAACCCCTTCACAGCTTCAGCTGAAAGTCACCACGAAATGAGGATTAAATGGCTATCAGTTTCATAGGGAAGAAAACTGATGGCTCAAATTTAGGCTTCTATTCAGTTTGTACAAATACAATTTACACAACACAAACCCAGAATCCAAAGAATTTATTACAAAACGTCAAATTATTTCCTTCTCACCACACAAAGTGCATATTTTAATAAATTAAGTAAATAAATAAAAAGAAATAATTATTTTTTAATTGTTCCTTAAAGATATTTAATTGCTATTTTTTGGTCCATTACGACAAAGACCATAATGAATCTTGTTGCAGATCCCAGAGATTGCTCCAAAAGGGAAGAAAGAGGGATTTGGAATACCCAGCTCATCTCATGGGGTGTTCACACCCCCATGTGCAAATGTGAGCATCCCAAAGGCCTGCAGAGCAGACTCTCAGAGCTGCCAGCTGCTGATGCAGCCCCAGAGCAGAGGCAAACCCTGCTCTCCAGCACCACACAGCAGCCTCAGGTCAGCCTGACAACTTCTGGACCTTTCCAGAATGGATCTCGATCCCCCCCATGCCAGGGTAAGCCCACACACATCCCACAGACCCTGCTCTGCTTTCTGCTTAAACCTGTCCCGGTTCAGCAGGGCTGAACCTTCACAGAAGTTGCTGGCAGAAAAGCCATTCCCAGCCAACCATCCTTTCTCCAGCCCCACCTAAGAGTTTCTAAAACCAGGTAAATGCACCTACAGATCAAATAAAAGAGTCAGATAATTCTCCTGCCTTCCCCTCAGGGATGTCATGCAACCCCATAACGAGGTCCAGAGAACTTCACAGTAATTTGTTTTAATTAAGCAAGTTACTCTCAGTTACTAGATCACTCTCTTGAAATACACCACAGAATAATGCATTTTTTGTGATTCCTGGGACAGTCACCACCCTGATGAGACATATTCTGAATAAGAAGGCCATATAATCTTCCTAACTTCCATCAAATAGATCAAAATTATGGTACTAAAATATTCAAGAGCCTTTGCTCTCACCCTTCTCTCATTAAGGCATTAAGAATAAATCATTCTAATACCAACAGCAGCTAAAAATACCTCTGTATTTTTTTATATACTTAGAACACAGCAATATGCCCATCAAATTGGGCAAAATAAGTGTCTCAGGACAGAACACCTTTACATTTGGGCAGCTGAGGCTGTGCTGCAGCCTATGTGGATATTCTGAATATTGATTATTGAACTAATCAACTTCCAGCACGCTGGAGCAGAATCAGCCAGGCCTTTGCCCAGGTTAGCCCTGGCTGCTGCCTCCAAGGAATACCTGAGTTGGAGGAAATAGGCTGAGTGTGCTTTCCTGACATGAATAAACACCAGCCCCAGCAGCACAAGATTTGTGTCCACCCTGCTCCCCAAGGTCACTCCCCTGGAGCTCCAGGGGCCCAGGCTTGGACCTGTTTTTCTCTTCAAGGGAAGCCCTTCACAGACACAGATTTCTTGTGTGCATTAGCCTTCAAACAGCAGTTTTCACCTCTGGGAAATCAAAACTCCCCCAATTTTTTATTTTTTTTTCCTAAATGAGGATGGAGCTTCAAAAATTAATTCAGTGAGAGAAATTTACTGAACAGAGTGAAACGTCGAACATACATAGCTTAAAGCACTTCATGACACTGCCTAAGCCCTGAAAAAATCAGGGTTTGAAAAAAAAAAATTAAGGAAATAATCCTTTATTTCCCACTACAATACTTGAAGTAGGAGAAAACTGTGTCATGTGCTGCAATTTTTTTTAATCAACAGCTGCTCACAGACATCCCTGTAGGTGTTTAACTACTGAAATCTCACATTAAAAATAGTTACTTATTTGCAGCTACACTGAACACACCTCAGATCTGTGCCCAGGATGAAGGACAGCAGCCAGCAGAAGATGCAGTCCTGACTCTTCCACTATGAGGAACACTGCAATGAGACTTGACTTTTCTCAAGTATTTTTACAGTTTTCAGTTTGTGGCCTTCAGGAATTCCATGAATTCCATTTGGAACAAATGAAATAATGCTAACACAGGATAAATCTGCACCTGTGCTCAGGGAGATTATTCTTCATTTACCAAGAACGTGCAATTTCAGAATCTGAGTCTCTATTTAAGGCTGTTAAATGGTCTTTTATTAGAATGTGACTCCATCCATAGCACTGCTTTCAGGGCTGGTTTTACTTGGTGCTCCTCTCCTTTGGGCTCAAATCTGTGGAATCTGCAGCCAGCAGCTGGACACAAACCCTGCAGCTGGAGCTGCACAGCTGGAGCTGCTCAGCCCAGAGGTGATGGGGCAGCTCCAGCACCTTGGCAGGAGCTGCTCTTTCCCTGGTCAGAAAAAATGCACCAGGCCTGCAAAATGGGGGGGACAGGAAGTTACCTATTAAGAATGTAGGGGTTCCTGCAGATTTTGGGGTTTCCTACAAAGTTTAGTTGGTTGCTTCCCCAGTGCAGTTAAAAGAAGTGCTCTCACAGCACCTGACAGTAAAGGAAAAAGAGCAAAGAGCACAGAGGTGACAATTTGCCTGGTGTCCTGGAAACTTTTAAGGAATTAGGAGGGATAAACTACTGCCAAGATAAAAAAAATAAACTTTAAGTTAAAAGTTTTTGCTGAATTTTGTTTTCAAAACTGAACTGAAATCAGAAATTCTACTGCTGATATCTTACAATGCCTGTGTTATTCTGATGACTCCAGATTATTTCTGTATAAAAGAAATAAGGTAGTTTAGAGAACAGAACAAGGAACTCTCTAGAATTTCATTAATAATGTCTCCCAAGTCACCCTGTATGGAAAATTATATCACAGATATAATTTTGGCCATGCTTGCAGCATGCCCTGCTGAAGAGGCTGCAGCAGGGCTGCTCTGCCAGGGAATTACAGCTTTGACTTCTGAGAATGCTCCCTGGGGAGGTATCAATTCTGTCTGCCTAGGACACATCACCTTTACAATACCTCGCTTTCTTCCCATGAGGAGGATCACATTTTTCATTTATTTCGGGAAGAAAAATGTCTACAGAGATGCATTCTTGCTTTGGTTTATTTGCTCTGTCCCCAGTTACCATATTAGATGACTATTTCTCAAAAAGTTACCTGTCCATTTTCATCAAAGCACCTGCCACTCATAGAAGTATTGCTTAAGGCTTTCTACATCCATTTCTGGATAGTTTTCCCATTAATCTCTTCCAAAATGTACAAATGCATTTGCATGTACAATGCACAAAGGGAAGTGTAAACTCAGGTCGAATGAAAGTTTCATTTGAAACAAATTTATATGTAAAGTTTGAAAAGCCACAAGAGCACTGTCAGTAAGTAACTGATCCAAATTAATTTCAAGATTAATGGTATCACTCTGGTATTTTGATCCACGTGTCTATATGACCACAAGGAAAGCAGCTCCCTTAATTTCCCCATTTTTAATGCCTACATCTCCCTAGAAAAACCTTCTGTGTGCAGCAGAACAGAAGCTGCTGCACCAATCCTTCAGGCTGACCACGAGCTTCAGAGAAATGCTGGTTTTTAGTACTGAGCTCAAGTGTGTTAAAGCAGGAGGGAAATTCCAAACATTTTTGCCAAGAGCCTCATTTTCAGGAGCCCAAGGTGCAACAGCACTGCCAACTACACAGGGGAATTAAGTACAGGTGTATTTTACAGCTTTTGAAAAGGCAGACTCAGGAGCCTGTTACTAAGAGCCAACCATCAGAAACTGCTTTCCCTGCCATGGAAGGAAAGATCTCAAAACAATACATGATACAGCTCTTTATTTTTTACCCAGTGATGGAAAAAATGCTTTTTGTTTTTTATTTTCACAAAAAAGTTTAGATAAATACATATTTAAACATTGCGCATGCAGACCCCCATATAGCTGTATATTCTCTTTTTTTTTTCCCCTATAATAAAATGAAAAGAGAACAATAATTGTGTGGTTTCTTTCATTCCAGGACAGCAAGCAAAAATCTGAATGAAATTACATTAGTCTATCATACAAAAAAATTGCTCAGGACTAATTGAAGCATGATATTTAACTGGATATGGGCTGTTTGTCAACATCTGTAGAAACTGCACTACGGGCAAATGCAATAAAACCCATCTTTGAAAATAAAATACTTTCTTTCCAGCCAACAGCCTGAGTAATGCTGTACTTTGTGGGGTTTGTACTCCAAAGATATCATTTTTAGCTATCTTGCCTGCCTTGATTCTTACTTGCATGATCTGAAAATCACCCAAACAGTGTGAGATGAGGACAAGCAAGGAGTAAGTCACAAAGAATAGGTCTGATATATAGAACAAATGTTTTAAGATGACAGAGCTTGAAGAGAGAGTTGAAGAAAGAGAAAATATAAAATTAATTTCTCCTTTGAAACGTAATTAAAAAACCTGAAGTTACAGCTACAGTATTTTATGACTGTGAATTTAGAAAAAATAAAGAACATACCAGGCCAAAATGGACATCAGCTCCTCAAGAAAAGCTGAAGGAAAGGGCCATTCATCTTCAGACAGGGTTCTTGGTGAACAAACTGAGGCACTGAGTGCTCCAGGGGACCAGGACTGGGGGAACTGCGCTGGACAGTGGCCACAATGACCAGAGTGGGGCTGAACTGATGTCAGAAGGAAGCCAGGTGTGTTCTTGTTGCTCTGGACTGTCCATCCCTGCACAAAGCCCCAGTGCTGCCAAACCCTGGGGCAGGAAGGAGCCCAGGTGCAGAGGCAGTTTCAGGATGGTCTCTGTGCTGCCCATGGAGCTGCCTGGGACAGGGATCCAGCCTGGATTCCCTGGCACCAGGCTGGGGCTTCTGCCCCTGGCCACAGGTCCCACCTGTTCCTGCACACCTGAGAAAGCTCCATCTGCCCAGCCCCTGCAGAGGGCAGCCTGCCACAGTCACTGCTTTAAAAACTGGGCTCAGCTCACATGGGGAGCACCCAGATGAGGAATTCTGCATCCTTCCACACTCTGTGCCATCACTGGGCACTTCCAGGGAAGGGAGAGCCTTCTCCACAATGTCATCATGGCATTGATTTCTGAAATACAAGGAAGACAAGGAACAGCTCATCTGGTTTTTATTACCGTGTATAAACAATTGCAAAATAATCTCTTAATTAGAGAGACAGATTTGATGAGACACATCAGAGTTCAAACACACTCCCTGGCTAGGCAAACAGGAGGGAATGTGCCAGCATCCTCAAAAGGCCTCACAATATAGGAAAGAAACCTACACAGGAAACAAAACACTCAATTGGAAGCTCGGGTGCAATACTATCAATGGCATCCTCATTTGGCAAAGTGTTTCACACTCCACTCCTTGCACAGGAGGAGGAGGAGGAGGAGGAGTTACACACAGTGAGAGCTGGCGTGTTCATGGAGGTCTTGCCAGCCTAGGTCCAGGAAAAAAAACCTTTTCAGGAAAGTGTTTAAATTAAACAGGCCTGTACTGCCATAGTGTTACATCACCTGCTGGTTTTATATTCTTTCATTTCAGGGAAATGATTGTGTAAAACAAAAGGGCTGTATGACAAGAACATACTGACATCTGCTGGCTTCTCCAGATGCATTTCTCTCAAGATTAGGATTTCATGTCCTCAGCATGTTTTTCCCTATCTAATGGGCTGCATAACAAATTAACATTGTCCATCCCTCAATATGACAAATTAAACCAGTTTTTCTGTACTTGCAAATGTTGAAGTGTGTGTGACATTCTGTGGTTCAACAATTCACACAAATATACTTCTCTTCCATATTTGACTTCTAAAGGATCACAGGAAATTACTTTTGCTTCATTTGTATGAAAACACCCAGTGATAGGGCATGCAATTTACATTCAAATAATTATTTCCCTCATTTCTTTGCCAACAAGAGACCGGTATTTCCAATTTACTATCAAAACTGTAACTGGAGCTGTCACTCGGGCCAGGCTTATCATGGCAGGTATTGTTTCCCAGTAATGATCATCCAAGTAAAAGAGCAGATTTTATTTGTATTAGCACTGTGGCCAAAGGAGACACGTGAAGATAACACACAAATCACCTCTCACCTCCTACCCAGAGTGATACTTAAACACAGCAGAGGAGATCCATTATCTCTTATCATTCACCACAATCAACACAGGCATTTTGATAACCACAATATAATCCCAACCACTGAACAGCTTCCAAACCCACAGCCTGCAAAAGTCACAAAAGTCCAGCTAATACGTGCAGCTCCTGAAACATCTCTAACCTGGCATCTTTGGGAATAGGGAATATTCTCTAAATCTTCATGCACCTCTAAATTTATTATTTGAAAAGGGCATGATAAATTCATTTAATGCTTGCTGTAGGAATCCTAGCTTAGCATCTCCTCCCTCGTGTGTGCTATAACACAAAGTTATGGATGACAATTTAAACACAAAATAGAAGGAATTCAAAATCATAATTCAGTGTCAGCAACTCAGATGTGTTGCATTTCGTTACTGAGGCATAAATTTAGTATTAGAAACAATGATGCAAATCATCCAATAATAACAGTTGCCAAGCCGTGCTTAGTGCAGATCATAAACACCTTCCTCAGTATCTCTGTATTTCCAACTATCAGCTGCAAGGTCAATTCCTTTTATCAGCTCATTAGCTAGACACATCTCAGAGTTGTGAAAAGGTAAATGAAAACCACAAATTCACCTTTTGAATGCATTATTTGAGTATATTTCTACAGTATGCACCTGTGTGTTTGACTGAGTGCACCACCCCTCCCTATTTCTTTCTCTTCCAGCTTGGTGCCAGGCAGGACCACCCAGACTCCAGTGCCAGGCAGCAACAGCACTGTGCTACAACATTCATCTGGAATTCCCTTTCAATTTCCTCATTTGAGACAGTTTATTAAATTATTTAAACTTCTTAGATATTAAATATCAGCAGAGAAAATTCTGAGGGAAAAAAAAAAAAAAGGAAAGGGAAATACATTATTAGCCTAAAATCTCTTACTCTTTAAAAAAAGTGATTCCAGATTCTTCAAATTCACAGATGACAAGAGCCAGCCTTCCAGCAGAGTGAGAGGGGAAAATGCATCCTTTGGAGATTCCCAAAGGCAGTTTTGACCACAGGATCACTGTTTGCCTCACTCAGCCCAGCACATGCCAGAGCCATTGCACAAATACCAGGATTGGGACATTAAAGAAAATAATAGTAACAATAATAATTCAAAAAAAGACCAGCTTTCCTCTTGTCAATTCAGAGGACTCAAAATGACCCTCAAAGGTGCAGGCTCCACTGTGAGCTGCCCTGATGTGGAATTGTGCCCTGGCAAAATTGATGAGGGGAGGTAAGAGGAGAAGGACTACTGGTACATGAGTAAAAGGACACCAAAAACGCTTCTCTTCCCAGTTATGATCAATACAATTTCCTACTGATTTACATCATAGAAGGTCTGTAGAGCTTTTTGGGCTCACTTAGGAGACCACCAAAGCAGAAGAACCATGAGATCAAACTATGTGGCATTTTAAGTGGCAAAGGAACCAGCAAATGCATGAGGTGTCAATAACACATAACTCAGGAGTCATTTGCCCTGGCCATGTGGAAACACTGGCTGAGAATGAGCTTCTTAAAACAACACTGGGATCTGCTGCTAGGACAGCTTTGTTTGAAACACAGGTACACCAATAAAGCAGCTCATTTACCACCTACAATTTACCTCAGCTAATAAAGATGCATCCACTTATGCAGCCAATAGAGAGTTCCTTTACTGGCAGAGTGTGCATCTCTCAGAGCAGAGCACACACGACTACAGTGTGATTTTGGCAACCAAAAGCCTGAAATCTGCAGCTAGGAAGAGTTTATCACATTTCTCACTTGCTCTCCATTTCTGCTTCCCTTGCATTTATTACTTCCTTGTGAACAGTATGGTCATGTACCATGGAACAGTTCATATGAGAACTATTCCAAGGACTGGAGAAAACATTCATCAATCAATCTAATTTGTGCCTTAATAACTTGAGCAACTTGAAAGATAGCCTCAGTATTTTTTTTTTTTTTTGACACAGAAGTTAATGTACAATATTTTCACTTCTTGTACAGTGAGTGAAAAAATATTTAGTGACTTCAATGGGGAAACAAATGTTACAATTTTAAAATTTCCTATCTAGATATCTCTAATGCTAGAGATACTTGCATTAGAAATTTGGATTCATATTTTAGTCTGCTGCTTTGTAACAGTGCAAATATGGAAAAAGAAGAAAAGTCTACATTACTCTAATATCAAAGAAAACTCCCTAGTTTTCTGTTATTTTTCCTGCTTGCAAAGCTGTAACACAGCAAAGCATCCTATTAACTACTTGATATACTTATTAAAAATTGCATGGTTGATAAAGGAACACTGATATTAAGAATTATTATTTTATTCAACAAAACAACCCTCCCCAAACACAACTATTATTGAAAATGCCACACCAGCCTCCCCAGGCTGTCAGGCCCATGTCAATCAGACACAAGCTGAGCTCTGACACAGACCCTGACAGGGCCATCACAGCTCTCTGGTCACCACTTGAAAATAAATTTGCAATTCAAGCCCAGTGCTGATTGGAACAGAGGTGCTGGTAACCAATAACTTTGGAGAGACTTGATTTTTACCTCTATATATTTACTGTGATGCTGCATTTTCCTAAATTTGATCACTTGAATTGCTTTAGTTTTTAAAGGGTTTTAAATTACTTCTTTTCATTGCAGACAGGGTTTTTACCTGGAACTCAGAGATGGGATCATGACCTGACTGTCCCTTAGAGCTGCCCCCCAGTCCTGCAGAACCCTCTGCATCCCAGCACCAAAACTTCATTGTGATACACTTTGGATTCATTCTAGCAGAAAAGCACATTCATATTTAGAAGACAGTAAAGTATTTAGGTTCCCATGTAGCCAAGTTTGCACATAATGAGATTTCAAGCGATGCTTGAGTCCTTTTTAAAATCCTCCCAGGTTCTGACAGACACACACACACATTTTAAAGAAGGCAGCTCACTGGCTGCACTGAAACCACTGCTTTGGCTCCATTCAACAGCAGGAACAGAACCACAAGCTCTGAAACAATGGGAAGGGGAAAACCTCTGGCTAAACCACATTGAAAGGCAAACATGCAAGGAGTATTATCATCACAAGTTGATTACAAACCCTCCTGCAGAGAAATGGCAATTGCTGGAAACAAAAAGATGCCCACAGTGCTTGCAGGGGCCAAACTACTTGACTGCATCATCCTGCTCATTTGAACCAGTATGTCCCAAGAAGAAGTGATTAATCAGGTGGCTCATTGGATATGGCAGTACCCAGAGTGAGGATGAAAGATCATATCAGCACCAAAGCTGACTGATTTGGGGGATTTTTACAGCAGGAGCAGTAAAACACAGCTGCAGTATCAAAGGAGATGTGATTTTAGGATAAGGCTTATGCAGAGCAGAAGGGTCTGGTTGTGCCCTGTGCTCTAGAGAGCTCTGTGCACCAGAGCACAGGTAAATCCTACCCTGACCCACCTGACAACTGGGCTTTAGGGCTGATTTTTCCCAGAGTGGCATAGGATCCTTAATAACCTGCTCCAGCCAGAGATTCAGCATAGAAATTAACAGAAAGCAACGTTGTAAAATAGAAATAACGAGACAAAAACGCCCATCAAAAACTCACAGGCAATAGCAGGGACTGGAAAACAGTAAGAATGAATTCATCTGGTTTTAAACTGAGGACATTGACAGGGAAGCAAAGTGTGTGGAACATGCAATATGGGCAATTTGGGTATTTGGCAAGAGCCCAGCACTGGTAGGGACCAGGGCAAACCCAATGGGCCCCCCGTGGAGGCAGCTGCAGACTAACACAGCATCACGATGGCAACAGAGAGCAGGGCACCAGGAAGGGAAGGAGCCATTTGGAGACTGTCCTAAATTAAGGAGTGGGAAAAGGGTCTAATATCACAGAAAGATCAGGGGGATATCTAGATCCATTCATCTTCCTGCTGGGTCACTCTGTGTGGCTCAATTCAAAGTGCACTCTGGGACTTCCTTAGCATTTATATTGTTGCAGGCTCAAAATGGGTATCACCATGTGGTAGATGACATTTTAGGCAGCTTATCTTCCATGCTGGAGAAAAGGACATTTAGGTAACTACTTACAGCCTGTAGTGGAGTGACACTATTTTACTTTTTTTTTTTAAATCCTGGAGCTTCACTGTAGAGTTTCATTGTAACAGGAGGGAGTGTTTAATATTATTTCCTGAGACGCTGATCAGGGAGAACCACTCAGCAGCACAACCTGAAACTGATGCTTCAGTGTCTTTTCCCCCAGAAGTAGGAAGGCTGTAAGCTCTGCTCTATGGTCAAAGACCACACAGGCTATGCTGTATCCCAGGCAAATGTTGCAGAATTGCATCCATTTGAAGACAAAAAGATTATTCTGAAAGCAGTGTTTAATACTGTATTCCACAGTTTCATACAGGGGCTGTTCACAGGTTCTTTATTTACTATCAGAATCATTTGCTCAACAAAATATCTTCATAATATTGCATAATCCTTAATTTAGGAATAAATGCTAACTATGAAAGCAGTGAATGAACAGGCAGAATGAAAGGGCAGACAAAGGTAGCAATATTGGCCCTGACAGAGACTACCAAGCCTTTTTCCTGGATCAGTGTCAGTCAACATTGTCTAATTTCTCTCTCCTCAAACCCTAAATTATCAATCCTCTATAGCACGTGGAAAAACTCAGACACCTAAGGGCCTATTTAACAAAACATTTTTAAAAGATAAAAGCAGAAACTCAAGAACTGGCCATCCAGAGGAAGAGCAATGCTGATTCACCAGCCAAACCACTTCTGTGAGACATGGCTGTCATTAATCACTGAACAAACATAGAAAGATACGTTTTTTCAAGACAACGAGACAATTACACAATGGTTTATTTTGAAATCCAGGGCTCTGGATCTGTTTGAGGTGCACAGCAGACTGTCAGTTCTGTAAGAGAACAGTGTTACATGTGCAGCTTGTTTTCTACACGTGTCTCTCATGTGTAAGGTGCAAGAAAGACAAAAAAGCCTTAAAACACCCAAAGGACAGAGTACAAGGAGAGCCAAGTCCAAGGAAACCAACTGCACCTGCTCTGGGCTTCCCACCAGGGCAGCACACAGGGATTTAGTGTTTTATCTCATGTGGAGATGGGGTTGATTTCAATACCACAAAAATTTCTCCTTCAGCAAAAGTCCAACACAAGCACCCTTCCTTCCACCTGTACACAGGGGTTCTTCCCCCTTCTCTACAACTGCTCTAACTGTTGGAGTAGTTTCCTTTGAAATAGTGGTGCTTCCTTGTTTAAACCTTCTCCTAAATTTCCTACCCACACTTTCACAACTCACATCTTCAAAACAGAACACATTTAGAGTTGGAAGTTTCTACATCAAGTTTGAGTTTCCCGAATTTCTCAGGGGAAAAAAAACCAAGTATTTTCAGGCCCAATTCTTTCTGTTCTGATCATATAATGTTTGCTCACAACTAATATAGAGACTGAACTCAGAGACAATAAAATCTTTAGAAAACTTATTGAACCAGCAATCAGGAGAGCAAGATATTATGGGTCCTCATCAAGAAAATGTCAGCACACGCTCAGACTATTCGATTCTAGAAAAAAATCCAGCAGAAAAGTGATTAATAAATGCCCGAAAGCAAAGGGAAAGCTTGAATCCCAACTACCACAGCACCAGACTGAAATCAAAGAACTACAAAACACACAGAAAGCAGAGATGCACTAACTCCCCACTTGGGAGTTAGTGCATCTAATTCCCTCAAGAGTTGGATTTGATCCTTGTGGGTCCCTTCCAACTCTGAATATTCTGTGGATGTGATTCTGTGTAACTCCAGCTCTCACTACCATTGCTTTAACACTGAGGAGCTTAAAGACAGCAATTGCTTGGAATGTATTCTAGGCTGTACCACTGAAATTCACTTTTTTAGCACTGTAACCTCTTCTTGCTGTATCCTAAACTTTCCTGGCCAGAGGTTGTGCACTGGAGGGTTGAAGCCAAGTGTGTTGCAAGCAGAAAAATCTGTGTATTTGTAGTGTTTGAACGCTGGTCCCAGGCAGCTGCACCTGGCCCTGCAGTCAGCCTCGGGATGTTTATCTGCAAGTGATGTGGTTTTGCAGGTTTGCCCTTTGACAGAGCCCAGCTTCCAGCTCACCCTGCTGGAACCGAGCTCCTCTCACACCTTCCCAGCTGAAGCACAGGCAATTATATTAATGGATCTCAGTTTGCTCTCACCAGCTGTGTTGTGTTGCTTCTGCAGCACCTCCCTGGCTGCCTGCAGCCATTCTCCTGCTGACACATCTAATAAAAGCTGTGGCACAGCGCTTCCCACTCCGAGGAGTTGTGGGAATTTTAGGGCACTGAATGGCAGCTCCTAAGGCACCTGTCAGTGTAGAACTGGTATTTAGCATGTTCCTTTCAGCTGTTAGCACAGGGACATCTTGCTGTTTAGAAACACAAGGTTTTTAGAACTGCCTCCAAAGTTGTAAAATGTTTAGGGTTTTTTTAACTGGCTTTGACAAAACTGCCGTGGAGCTTCAGTCTTGTGTTAGAAATACTTCACCAGCTTCTGAAAGATACATCCTTACAAAATATCTACCAGTTTCTTTCCCCTTGAAACGAGCAAAATCAATACCTCACAAAATACCTCGGATTTTGGAATACTCCCTAAAAACTTCACTTATAAATATTCTTCCTTCTGGACAGGATGTCTGCAAAGCAAGAAATCTGGAGCAGACGAACAGAGACATTAAACTACACCTACCTGGCAGAAAATGGTATTTCAAAGTATGACAAGCCTATTTTTGGCCCTTGATGTTGCTGTCTGGCCAGCTGTGACCCATCCTGTGGATCCAACACAACCACCCCTTCCTGCTCTAGAGAATCACAGAAACTCCAGCACTGCTGTTGCACCACTGTCAACCCCAGCATCCCAGAAGGATTTTCCAGCTCCTTTCAGTTTGCCTGCCTTTTTTATTGCATCAACTCAAAGGACACAAATAAAATTATCTAATTTGCACTAAGTTGTTATTTCTGGCACAGTAAATTTTAGCAAAATAATGGTTATGAAGGGAAAGTGTAATAAATACTGAGAGCTTCATTAGCAGTTTTTAATCATTAAAGCAGACATTCAGAATAGGTGATACAAACACTGTCTACTGATAACATCTTCGAGAATGCACAAGATAAAAAGTTAGAAATGGCATTATACTCCCCAGAATGAGGACTTGCACTACAAAACAATCGTGGGCACTGAAAAATTCAATTATTTAAATAAAAGAACAAAACTACTCATAAGAAAGTGCAACTAAGCTAAGAATTAAAAACAAAGAGCAAGAAAAATTGAAAAAATGCTTCTCATTAATGACTTGGGAAAATATCCTCAGAGACAGGAGCTTTCTGCTCTCAGGAAATACTACAGCTCCAATTTTGCACAATGGAGTTGCCAGAAGTTCTGCCACAGATGTTTGTCATTTCACCCTATCAAGACCAGAAGCAGTCAGGACCCCTAATAAATGTTCTGTTTGCCTCTCTTTTAAGCCCTGCCTGTTCTCTTGCTTCCCTAACTCTCCAGTTTTGTTCACACCCTACTTTTAGAAGGCTGTAGGAGACAAGAGGATCCCCATCTCCCACATGAAATAGGAAGGAGTCAAGATCCAAGAAATTAGTGCAGGAAGTTCTGACGTGCATAAAACAAACACATTTTTCAGCTACTATATATTCTCCCAGGCTCTAGTATGATGTGTTATTCTTAATTACATAAGATTTCTCTTTTTTAGATGAGTACACCTTTCATACAACAATATGCTGAATGCAGCCGTGCCTTCCATGACTGTAAATAATATTTCTTCTTGTGGCCAGCACTTACAAGTTCTACCCTCTATGGTATATAATGCTTCTAGTTAGATTTAAAAATCTAACTATGTTCTACCCCCTATATAATGCTTCTAATTAGATTTAAAAATCTATGTTCTACCCTCTATATAATGCTTCTAGTTAGATTTAAAAATCTAACCGTGCTATTTCAAACTAAAAGGTTTGAAAAATTGGCAATGGTGAATTTTTTAACTCAGCCTTTGGTCTCTCCTCTATTTCCAAGCAGCTCAACCTCCCCCAGTGCAAGCAGATACTGAACAGCTCTTTGGTGCTGAACAAAGCTTACCTGTGTGCACAAAGGGAGAGCAAGGGTACTATTTCCATTAAATTCCTTCTAAAAACTAGGCAGAACCCTGGTAAATCCAGCATATATATATATAGGGCTGGCAGAAAAGCAGTAGGTCTCCCAGAAAGCAATGAAAAAAATACTGAAAGAGACTGACTGGCCATACCAGAGGGAGAGTTTGCAGGGAATGAGATAAGATTCTTTAGAAAATAATAGGTAAGAGCATTACCAAGGGGAAAAAAAAAAAAAAAAAAAAAAAAAAAAAAAAAAAAAAGAACTCATGGAAGAGACAGCAAAAGCAGGAAGAAAAGTAAGAGAGAATGGGAATACAAAAAGTACATGAAGTGTGCCATCAGATATGACACAGGCACGGGCTGATCCTGCCTTGGGCAGGAACACTGAGACTGCCAGCAGGAGTGCCTGGGTCCCTCCTGGCCTTGCCATTCCGTGTTTCACTTCAAGGGGGCTTTGAGCAGGGAGCAAGGAGAAACTTCAAACCCACCAGCGCTGGCAACCATGGCCTGAGGACAAAACATCCCCCTCCTGCTCGGCGGCAGCAGCAGCACAGCCAGAAGGGATCATGTGGGGAGCGTGCAGGCAGCACCAGGATGATTCTCAGTGCTGGGAACTGCACCTGGCAATCCCACACCTGCACCCGTATCCTGTGCTGGAAATGGAGCACATTATGCATAACAACTCACAATCCCACTCTCTCCCTTGACACTTGACTCCTGACAGTGTTTCTGGCATTAAAGGGTACCCTTTCACGAAAGCCAGAGCAGCATCCTCATCACGTCAAGGACACCAAGTACTTCAATTACAAGAACTATAAAAATCATCAACATACTGTGAATTTTATTCATTAAATTTGTCAGCTCTATTACTGATACTCAGCTAAGCACTAATAGAAGAAAGAAATATAGTCTTGACATTAGAAAAACAGATTTCATTTCAGGAAATGCTGGATCCTTTGTCTAATGTATTTACCAGAAGAATAAACTGTAGATGAGACTTGGGAAGCTGAGCCTTCAAAGCCTGTGTAAATCTAATAAAAGCAAGTAGATCTCGACTAAAAACAGAATTCCTACATAAAAATAGCTTCTCCAAAATGCAGTAAATGCAAAACATTCTAGTAAAAAAAAAAAAAATCAATTTAAAATACCTGCTCTAAGTCACTACTGTAATCCTGATAACTGCAACACGTGACACCAACCACTTTCCTGAAAACTAAATGATCTATTGACATACAGATTGAAAATTCACACAGCCCCACTACTCTTCCCAATACATAACTTCTCACGCAGCTACGCCTATTTCATTTGTAAAACTTAATTATTTGATTATGAGGGCTAGCTCCGTTTTAGACTGCAATTCATCCACCATCATCAGTCTCTACCACAGAGTGACAAAACCTTGCTTTACTTTTACAGCCCGTGCATACAACTGTTTTCACACTTCCGAATGAAAAGCCATATGAAACACACAGTATCTTTCCTCTCTTAAGCACCATCGAGTCTCGAGAAGCGAAACAAGGTACTTGACATTCTTGGGACACCATCGGCAGCCTCTGCTGTGTTTTGTGATCCGTCTCCCCTTAAATAAGCCGAATTTTATTTTAAGTGAAAAAACCAGTCAACGCTAAACTTACTTCAGAACGTAACACACTATGCCAATTTACAATTCGCAGAGTACATAAACAAAAGCTGCAGATTTGGACAAGATCTTTCACACTTCGCTGATGTGAATCACTCCAGTCAAACTTCAGACCACATTCGTTTCACCATCTGCGCGAACCATGTTAAGTTGGCAGCTCGATGTCCAACAGCCACATCACAAATTTGGGAAGCGCACGACGCGTGCCACTCTCACATTGCAAACCCATCTCCCAGCGCAAAGCCCTGCCCCTGCCGAGGAGCGGCACCCGAAAGGAACTGCCTGGACATCTTACACGGGCACAGTGTCACCTGCTCCGAACAGGTATTAAGGCAACACCGATACGTTTTTCCCTGACGGAGGCATGCAGGAGAAAACGATCTGATGAGTCGCCAATAAAATCAGCAAACACCGAGGACTTACAGGCAGGTAGTTTCCCAGCAGTTAAATATCTGCACTCTTTTAACGAGCAACTCGTCAGTGCCCCGAATGCCCATGTTCCTCGTCGTTCCCTGTGTTTGGGAGCCACCTCCCGTGCCGCCGCTCTCCCCGCAGCCCCTCACACGGCGCTTCGCAGGCGACAGCGGAGCCGGCGCGGTGCCCCCGACCCGCGGAGCGCCCCTGTCCGCGGGCATCCCTCCGCTCCGGCCGCGGTCCCACGGCTCCCCGAGAGCTCCCCCGGCCGCGGGCACTCCGCGGGGGCGCAACGCTGCCCTCCCTCCGCCCGGGAAGTTTCCGGCCGCGGACCGGAGCGGGGCGGCCGCAGCCCCCGCGCACCTGCCGGGCTGCTCCG
>VZTR01017666.1:33082-50289 GCA_013400775.1 Chaetops frenatus
CCGGGAACCTGCGGGGCCCGAGCGGGGCCCGCCCGCACCGGGGATGGCACCGCGGGATGCCCGCGGCCGGGCGCTCCGCCGAGGCGGGACCTTCCCGGGGCACCGGCGGCGCGGTCGCAACTTTGCATCCCCGGGGCTCGTCCCGGAGAGCTGCGCTCTCCCCCAGCCCGAGCGGGCAGCGCTGCTGCGGGAGGCGAACACACACACAGACTCACACACACAAAGCGGCACTGGGGAAACTGCTGATTAAAACGATGCCCTTGGCGATCCCCAGCCATCTCTGCCTGCATCCTTCCCCTCCCTCTTGCCCAAAGGAAACGCAATCTTACAAGAATTCTAATGCTCACCTAATGAGAAGAGCATCGCAACATTCCTAAAGGCATTAATTACTGTTAAATGAGGCTGACAGCAGCTATTGACGAGAAAGTTTGGGGGAAAAAAATAAACATCAAGACCTGTCAGAACACTGCCTTGTCCTTCCCAATGCATTAGGTATTAAGTCTGTAGTGATCCAATGTTTTTGTGCTGCTCAACCTTCAGTTACAATAAATTAATGCCACTGAGACTTACGCCAACATGTAAACTGGTATCAATTACAGATGGGGAGTGTGAGGATCAGACAGATGTGCTGCCTCCTGTGGGGTAGAAGTAGGGAGTTGTTTTAAGCACGGAGCTGGAAATGCAAAGCCGTTAACAGTCAGGTGATAACGAGGAGGCAAGCTTTAAATCACTGGCATGTGATCCCTTAAAAAACTTTATATGAATAATCTCCCTATAAACTTTTTCATCTGTGCAGAAAATAAATACAGGCAAGTCTTGGGAAGGTGAAGTGCAGTTCCCACATCAATCATGTACAGAAGGAGCTCAAAAGCACATATCTGTATCCCTCTGCCTCTCCTGACTGATTTGGGGCTTGGCCTATTTCTGGTGCTATTTTAAGGCCCAAGGTGTGATCCTGGATCCCCTAAATACGTAACTCAGTGGAACTGCTCGGGACTGTTCCTTTACCAAGGCACACCAGTTTATGAAGCTGGATCATTTCAAACAGTAACTTCAGAATTTATCATTCCTTATCAAACATGAAGCAGTGTTTAATGGCTGGAAAATTTCACTCCACCTCGTTAAAATCTGTCAGACTACTGAGGGGTACAAAGCTACTCAAAGATTAATTTTCAGGATCAAAGCTTAAATAATCAAGTTTTCCCAACAGATTCTCTCAAAATGTATGTCCCAGTCTATAGGCTGATCCCTATGAAGTTCATATAAAGATGCTTGGATGGGTTTTAAATCCACCCTGTGGGTTTCCTTCATTTCTCTTTTCAGCCTTCCCATTCACTCCAAAATCAACACAGAGAAGGCAATGGGAGGCTTATGTCCAACAGAAATTGGAGGTCAAAACATTACACTGAAGTTCTTTAAATCACTAAAAGATTATTTTATGGTTGGTAACTGATTACTCTGCAGTTCAAGATATTTAAAGCCATATTTACTAACCCCTCTATGAGAAAGTGATCCCAGCAGGTTAGTGAGTAGAAATGAAAAACAAGGCTGGCAACGTTTCATCAGTGCTTCCTTAATTTGTATATCTAGGCCATCTTTTAAGAAAATAATTTTCAACATTTTGATTAAATATGACTGATTGCATGAACAAGTTTGCCATATGGCCCAACACCTCCTGCTTTGTCAGCAGTTTTTAAAGACTGAATTAATTAAAGAAAAAAAAAAAAAAAAAGAAAAAACTGGAAAAGAAACTTCCATGTAAAACATTGCCACCCTTTGATGATGCATGCTGATGTAGTGCAAGGCAAACTTTCTTCCTGGTGAAATGTTTGCCATTAGGTTATTTAGGCTAAATCCTGGCTCACACAGAAGTGACCATTGAGTGACTCACAGGAGTCACATTCTCCTGCCCACCCACTCAGTGACCATGAAGCCCCAGGGTTATGAAACACAGCAAGAAAGGAAAGGCCATCCAGTGCCTTCTTCCCAGGTCAAGCAGCCCAGAATTCCTTTCTCTTCTCCAAATATACCACTTTCAGGGCAGCACTAATGCAAAGATTTTTAGGTATCTCAATTTCTTTCCAAATCTAACCTGCAGTCTTTCTTTATCCACTCCCTTGTCTGGACAAAGCTGGCAGTATTCCTCCAGCCAGCTGGCAGTCTCCAGAATGAAGAATTTCAAACTATTTTAATGTGCTAAAATAATAAGCAGCTGAAGCTCACACAAATAATCCAAACAAAAATCCTTCATGAAAGAACAAAAATCTCATGAACCAGATTTGATAAAAAGTTTTCTTCGGGCACTTGAGGGCTCCTGTTGAGTAGTGAATACTCACTGGAGTGTTGAGAACTACTCACAGGATTAAAACTAAATCAGGTGCAGGTGTTGGTTACTTTGATCTGTGCTTGATTAGAGAACAGGGTGTGTGTTAAGTGACTGGATGAGAGCTTGTCTTTTGGAGTCTCAACACCTCCATATTCTCCTTTTGTACAAACCCTGTCAAAAAGGTTCCCTTGGCTTGTTTTTCACATCTGTCTTCCCTTTGTTCCCCTCACATGAAAGAACCCTGAACTGCATGTCAGATCTTCCTTAAAAGAGCTCCTTCATACTCCAAACCTTGCCATCAGTAGGATGTAGAGGCTCCCAGCTGGGGTTAAAGTTCTGGTGCAAGAAATAACTTTGGATGGGAAGAAAGCAGAGAGGAATTTTGAGCAAAGAGAGAGAGAAGCCAGCAGAGGCAGCATCAGTCTCACATGGCAGAGCAGAGAGCAGCACCCAAATATAGTTTTCTGTTCCAGAGCTCCAGGCATTATAATATTTCCTTTCCTAAACACAATGGATCCAAATGTATCTGCCTGTGCATCTCTTCCACAGGAACCACCTGCAGAAGGGTATTTTGCTATTTATTCACCTTTGGAATAAACAGAACATTTAAAGCATTTGATAAAAAATAATCATGGTGATTCCACCCCAACATTATAATTGTGTAAAGCCAGAATTCTCAGTCATTTCTGTAGGAAATACAAAGAAAACACACAAGTATAATTGACTAGTCATGCCCTTAAAAAGTTGCTTGAGAAGGAGACATTTTTCAATTTAATGTAAATTATCCATGGCAAAGGAACAAAAGCAAGGGCAAGTAGCAAAAAGCTCCATTGAAACACAATGTTTTGAACACATTCTCAGTCAGGGATTAATTCTTAAACTATTTTTAAAAATTTCTTTTCTGAATAAAAGTTCGTGTTTTCTTAAATTTGTAAATCTTTTTTCCTTTATAGTAAAACATTTTCTGAGTTTATTTCCAAATTTGGGAACTGGTGTGAGGTTGTTCTAAGAGATCTCAGGAACACAGATCTATGGTACGTGGGAGAAGAATTGGAGGTGAAAGAGGATTTAGTGGAGTAAATAATTGTTCTGAACAGCAGACCAAGTCAGTGGTCCAGATGCTGTATCAAAAGAAAAAAAAAAAAAAAAAAAACAAGAGAAAAGTGGTAAAAAAATTATTTAAAGTCTTTAAAAACAAAGCTTCCGTGTATTTGTAAGGAAGATATAAATAGTAGATACACATTTAATGCTTTAAAAATTCATATTGTGTTTGCAGGAAAAAACATCTCCAGCACATCAACATCGACTGTGATTTATTCCTTCTGGGGGAGGCTGCTCAGGCCAGTACCAGTGGGCAGTGAACACAGAAAGCATTTGCAGTAAAACTTGGGAGCTTCAGGGAAAGTATTTGTGGTGGTGGTGGATGTGTCACAAATTTCAGTGCCACAAACACTTGATGAATCCTCTTCAGAAAAATCCTGCATTGGTACAAAGCTTGGTAACAGCCCATTGCCAGTCAGCGCTTTGGACACTGTCTGGAAGTGCAGCCTTAAATGATCTTTGGGGAAAGGTGCTCTCTGGATTCTTGAAATTTGTGACAAAAAGGACACAAACATAAGGAAATGAACAAATCACCTTCAACACACAATAAACATGAAGAAAAAAAATATATGTACCACTCAGTGCATGTGCTGTGCTGATGGTGTGGGGGTTTAGTTTAACTTCAGATTTCTTCAGTTATTTTTTATTCTTGGCAATTTGTAGTGTCATGAGCACTGTTTTGTGCAGGGTGTGTTGTATGGTGCAGATAAGGACAGTAGCACTGTGTTTAGCTTAGTTAGATTAATGAACCTGGGTAGATTGAATTTGTCATTTTGCTTGGGTTTTGTGTATCAAATACTGGCATCTGAGTAGTTTAATGCTTTCCTCTCCATGCCAGAAGAAAGAGTTGCTAATTTTTGTTCATATAGTTCTACTCAGGAGAATAATTCTGGGATATCTGGCCCATACTTTTAAGTTATTATTACATCTGGGTTTCATATTTCAGTCATACATAATAAAATGAACTATATTGTCACAGAGATTTAACATTACTTAATTAGAAATTCATAGCTATTTAGTAGAATCTTTGAGTAGAAAGATAATTCTTCTATTTTTAATGCCCTAATAGCAATATCTTCATGTGCTTGTATCTACATATCTATAAATTTGAGAGTTTCCCACTTATTTGTCAGTGATAAAATGTTAATCTCTTTCCTTTCTCCAGGGAATTGTAATTTTCCTCTCCCCTGACTTTGACTTATAGCACACATACAATTTCTCTCAAAGAAACATCTTGAAGCAACTGCACGCCCAGCTCCTCAGCATCTCCTGATCTTTATCCATCTGCTTCATCTCCAGGTTATTTTGGGAGCACCTTGGGATTGAAGGCTGTTCAGATAGGGCTGATGGCTCATTGCCTTCTCTGTGGTAAAAAGGTCAGGCTGCTCCAGGTGACCTTTCTGGTGGGAAAGCTGCAGGTCTGTGTGCTGCCTTTTTGCTGTCCTTTGTGGAGGGATTGCTCCACAGATTCAACATGACCAGGTTCTGTGCTTCCCTTGCTGTTTTCACTTCCATTTATATTTAGACAGAGCTCTGGAAGTGTTGAAAGGAATTGTTGGAAGCAATGATGTCAGTCTCTTCTCCTTTGTGGCTGGGAGAGTTGCTACTAAAATAACCAGGGCAGGATTGTGGAAAATTTTAATCCAGTGCCACCTCCAGCTGCCCTCCTCAGGATGCCACCAGCCCCTTCCTCTTCAGCTCTGCACTGGTTTCCCTGCCTGAGCAGCGAGGACAATGCTCCTGGGTTTCCTTGGGAAAGAGCTGCCAGACCCCTTAGCTGTGAGCACAGAGCTGCTGGGGAATTCCATGTTGGCCAACACAGACCGTGAGCTCCTGGGCCAAGGAGCCCAAGGTGTGTCTTTGAAAGGGAAGGAAATACTGCAGATGCTGCACGAGGGGCTTTGCAGCTCTTGTCAAAAATATGGGAACCTTGAGGGACCAGAGGGAGGAGTCATCTGCTCAGTGGTGATTCCTGTGGGAGCTGCAGAGTCCAGGTAAGCAATTTCAGAAGACATTCAGGATCTATTTGGTGCTGTGAAATGTCTTTAATTCTTTAATTCTTACATTGCCAAAGCTGGATTCAGAGTAACTGAAGGACTGACAACTTTTGTGGTTTCTCCAAGTGCAACTCTTTTGATCATGGCACAATTAATAAAATATTTCACCTAGAATCATTTGTACAGGTTTGGCAGTACTTTTTCCATGCTTGCAGACTTTGCAGTTTATTCCTCCTGGAGCTGTCTGGTCACACTGGCACCTGTGACACTCTTTTGCACCACAACCTCAGACTTTTCACCCTAAATTTGAGGAACTCATTGACTGACATCTGCGTTTACATTATACAAAATTTTAAATTCCTTTCTGCAGTGTTAATTGAAATACTGAAAGACAGAATTTGGGAAAACCTTTTGTGAAGATTACTTGATTCTCAATCCCCTGCACCAAGTTTCTAGCTAGTCTTTGTAGTTCATTAGCTACTGGATTTGGGAATTATCATCTGCCCCTCAGCCTAACAGCATTTGGAATTAGTCCAGAACTGAAGATGGCAGATCCTGGAGTGTGGACAAACATAATTGAGAACCACGTGCCTAATATCACACTTGATTCTTTTTGCAGTAGAGAAAGGAGCAGGGAAGCTATTGGTTAGCAAGGAGAAAGAAAAATAAATTCCCTGAAAATAGTGAAATATTTTATGAACTCTTTATTTGTGAATCCATATTGCTTTAGATAAAGAATTGAGCTGGCAGTGGCCCATTATAAATAAGAGAGAGGTAAAAATCTGCAGAGGTGTATTCACTCATTTTTAAGGGTTGAAACTCCCAGAAAATCCAAGAGCTGCAAAAATCAGATCTGCCAAAATCTCTGACTTTTGGAATTAGACTATGGTTACAGAAATAGGTAATTTATTTCTAGTATTTTTATCACTAATGTATTCACATCTCTGCTCTCATATGTGGAATATATATTAGATTCATAAAAATGAATTGAAATTTACTATTTCCTGGATTATCTTATTCCAGTTAAACCCTTGATTCATAAGGCAATTGCTGAAGATAAATAGAACTTCATGAATTGTTCATAAACTGCACAAATTCACAAGTTAGAGATGAAAAATGAAAGCCACACAACCCTTCATCTGTAGGCCACAAATTCAAGTCCAGGTTTGAGATCAGCAGCGACCAAGATCCATTTTCATTTTATCACCTGGAGGCTTTCTGGTAGCGTTTGTGAACTCAGTTTGTTCCCTCAGCTCCATCTTTACAGATAAGTGGCCGCATAAATAATTCACTGGAACTTGTCAGAAACAAGAAGTTGTGAAATGTAAAGTCCCCTCCATCCATCCAGCTGTATAAGCAGCACACAGGAGCTAATTTTCTAACCTTTCACTAAGCTTTGCATGAAACTCGACACAGAGAAGTTCCTTTCACATTTTTAATAAACTAAAGCTCTTCAAATATCAATTCTTTCTAATAATATGTTCCCTAGAAATACCGCTTTTGAGGTTTTTCTGTTCTTTATTGCAAAATTATTAGCAAAACCTTCTCACCAGGGGCCTTTGGCTATGCAACTGTTACAAAAAAAATCTCATTGTCTGAATAACCTGGATGTTCAGTTGTTGGAGGGGAGCATGTCAGAGCCAGACTTACCTGAAAGAGAGCACAGAGGGGGCAGGGGGGACATGGCACCACATATTTTGGGGTTTTCATAGTTTTTTGCATTGTGGGTTAGATTAATGGGATCTTTAATTTCACATGGAGCCTCAAAATTTTTTTTAAATTGCATGAGAGAGAAAACATCCCCACCTTTGTCTTGGCAGCACTCTGACCATGACTCTTAGGAGAATATGGAACAACAGAATCATGGAATGGTTTGGGTTGGAAGGGACCTTAAAACCATCACATCCCATGGGCAGGGACTCCTTCCATATATCAGGTTGCTCAGAGCCCCATCCAGCCTGGCCTTGGAACACTGGAAAAACACAAGAGAGCCACTTGGGCTGCAGCACTTTGGGTCAAATGACTTTCAGCACCAACTCCTCTGCAGTGGTGGCTGAGATAAAGGGAGGCTGAAGGCCACTAATGCTTCACTGGAGTCTGTACTAAAAAGTAAGAATACATGGACACTCACTGAGTTTATTTCTGTACCTACAGCTACAGAAGTAGAGTTTTAAATCTGGCAGATTTTTACAAGGTTTTATGGCAATTTAAATACTTTGCCCTTGCGTAACCTCTTAGAAGAACTTTCCTAGGAAAGTGACTGAAAGTATGCATTTATTATTTGCTTGTCCTACCATCACACTGAGAGTGTAATCAAACAGGATTTGTGCTTATGGACCAGCTTGCACCTGCACAGAAAACCATGTCCAGTGCCCTCCATTTATCCCTGACTCACGGCACCAATTCATGGATTTAGAAATTATAAATTATAACAGACTTGCTCTTCTACTGCTGTGAAAATTTAGCCTTCAGGTAGCCACTGGTAACCCCCAGGCTGCCCAGATGCAGACAAGTGTGGAAGGAATCTGAGAATCATCCCTGTGCCAAAGGTTTTAATTAAAAAAACCCGAACAGCAAAGAGCACTTCTTAAGACACTTGTGCCTACAAAAAGAGTTAGTCAGGACACCAGCATAAAATAGCAGGAAAAGTTACACAGCCCTGCCTATTCCAGCTGTAGCTGCCTTAATAAAGACACTGCTTTTTTTGGGAAGAATCATGTCAAAATAATGAGCCAGGAGTGACAATTGTCATTCTGCAGCAAAATTATCCCCTCAGTGTTTTGATACATGCAAAAGGTCCTCTAACATGTATTTACAGCCAGACAATGACTACAGAAAATATCACATCAAGACACAGATCAAGCTGATGCTTAAGATGACTTTCCAAACCACCTTTGCCAATAGCCTTTATGCAAATAAGGGCCACATGTTAATTGCTTTAAATATTGTAAGTGATTAAGCAATTACGGGTTTTTATAGAATAGAGTCAAGTAAAAAAAAAGTACTCTCTTTTCAAGCCTACTACATGAACTTAATTAGGAGATAAAGCGTTAATGATCTTGCAGTAATTTTACAGTGTGAACAAGGCAGATGTACAGGCTGACCAGGCCTGTGATAACAGGAATTTCAGTGGGAACTCAACTGGGCACCTGCTGCTGCCCAAAACCCTTCAGGTTATAAGTCATTCCTTGAAGAAATGAGTTTTTCAAGCTGGCATAGCAGTAAGAGCTTCCAAAGGGCTTGATCCTTTTCAGAATGAGAGGTAGAACCCTAAACCACTTCAGAGGTCTACAGGTTTTATACTAAACCTCACTTGATTAATCTCTAGCAGACTCTTCAAGGTTGTGACTAACTGTGAGGGGCCACTACTAATTTTGGTTATTAACCTCATTTGATAGAAAGATAATCTGTTTCTCCATTATCGTTAATCCCTTTAAAATATTTCTAGTGCTTCTCCCATTAATCCATGCCCTTTATTTGATTGCAGGGGGACTAATTGCAGAGTAAGATAATGGCTTGGACAAGTATGCTTGGCAAAAAAAAAAAAAAANAGAAGATTTTCTTGAGGGAGGAGGATTTCAAAACTTTTGTGCTTCCTAGGCCTGGAAAGGGGTGGGCTATAACTCCCATGTAGGGATTCCTAGGTAAAAATCTCCAGAAGCATATAAAACTAGGGTTTGTGGTGTATTCTTACACCAAACACATTTAAAATCCTTCAGCATTATTCAAATAAAACCAGATCTTGGTGGGGAGGTTGAGGCAGCTGAGAAATTGGTGTCTGTAACATTTTTCCTCCCTTCTTTGTTCAATACTGAGTAGAATGGTAATGGGAAAGCTGCATTTCCTGGGATTTGGTGAGTCTGGGGACATGATGGTGTAAATATTTAGCTCAGGAAATAAAACAGATGTAACACTCTGGAGCATGTGGCAACAGTAACAAAGACCTTGTGCAAGGGCCATTGGTTTCAGCAGCATTTTGGGAGTTGGTGTCAGCTTCATTTTAAACCCAGCAACAGAGCCATCGATTTAATTAGGCACTGAAACAATGAAAAGGGCACTGAAATTGACTTGGCGTGTAGAAAATACAAAGTTTTGGTGAGATTTTCCCCCTGAATTTCCCATTCACACTCTCATTACTGCTGTATGAGTAGCTACGTTTCCATTCCCATGTTAACACACAAAAACTGGAAGACTTCCTCTACCTCTGAGCTGCTTCCTCAACATGTAGGAAATTATGTCAGAAATTTTTGTGAGGGTGTTCTCAGGCCTTCTGGCACAGCTGGGAAGGATCCCAGCAGGATCAAGGCCTGATCTCCCAGTGCCCCATGCCTGATGTGGTTCTTTCCCACAGGGATGGCCCAGAGCACACAAAATACAAGGCAGAGGATCCATGTTTTATATAAGCTGTTTCTAAGCATTAATTTGGTGTGAATGGCTAAGTACAGTGAATGAGAAGGAGCAAATCAGACCCTAAAATCTTTTCTAAAGACCTCTCCTGACAGATGCAACCCCTGGAAACCCTCAGCTCCCAGAGCCACATGAAGCCACATAAATCCATCCCAGCAGCGGATCCTGGTGGGAAACACTTTGTGGGCTGATAGCAGGGGGGTCATTTTCGATGTAAATTGTGCAAATCAGCTAAGGTCAAGTCCTTCTTTATTGAAAATGACTGCATTATGTGCAGCACCCACCAGGTTCATCACCCCAGCTGCACATTTGAACAGCACCCCTTTGCATTCCCTGCATTTGTCTGTGTCCCACAGGTGTCACTGACCCTGCCCCTCTTCCCTCTTTCCGAGCTGACCATGGCTCCTCGTGCAAAACTCGCCGTGTTTTGGAGAATATTGTGTCCTGATTCTGCCCTCAGGATACTAAATCTGTGTTTGAAAGAGACATTTGCCCACACACCAACAAAATAAAATGAATACCATAACAATTAGCCTTTGCCCACTAGGTTAAGAATCTATGCAGATTCTCCAGTGAGGCATAATTCTTCCACAATGCTGAAAAAATCCCTCCCCCGCCCCTTACCTATTTCTTGACTTTTAAGCTTTTAATGCCTTAAATATAAAAGTCTTGCACTCAACCTTTCTTTTACCAATATCTTTCCTCATTTCTCAATTCCATAACAGCATATTCCCTTGTATTTCACTCTATTTTACATCCTTCTTATCACCAAGCCACCTCTTATGAATTGAGTGCCAAGAGTGAAAGCTCCACCATTTCAGCACCCCTGAAAGTCCAGGAAGTTTTGAAGAGGCCTCATGATTTGTGTAATTTCATCAAGCATTCTTCACCTCCTGCAAAGTGTTGGAAGATAATGAAAAGTTTGTGGAAGGAGATGTGAAAGGCCATGTGTCAGACACCATGCTCCAGTAATCCACTCAAAAGTCCCATCCGTGTTCCCTTTTTCCATCAAACCAAGTCCAAGGTTTTCAACTAAAGGATCACAGCAGGAGAAGACTGGACTTTACCTCAGGAAATGAATGAGAAACTTTGATGTGAATAATGTGTTTACATTTTTTGGTTATCTTTAGTGGATATTGCTCATTTCTACCGTGGAAAATATTGAAATCTCATGAACCTCAGGATTTCCATAATATTGTTTTCATAAGCTTTTCCAAACAAGACTCAGAAGTCCCGTGAACCATCTGAAGTGAACTATTGAGCCTACGTCCCAGTCCTGAAGCTGAGGGAGCACATGATCTACCTCACAGACCTTTGGGGAAGAAGATGAACTCACAGAATTTTTCCATAATACCCACCAGGGCCTCACCCAGGTAAGTTCAAGGCACCACCAGCTTGGCCAACAGGCTCAGCTCTGTCCTGGGCTGGGGCTGTTGGGGCTGAATGGAACCAGGCTTGGGGTTATTTCACAGCCTTTCCATAGCAGGAGATGGAAAAACACCTTCAATGGGTCAAACTAACAAACAATAAAACCCCTTCAGAGATTTAGCAATGCAGAAGAGGAATTTGCTGTCCTAAATCAAAAGCGGAGTTATATGTAAAATTGAATTTCTATCTTTGGTTTTTTGACAGTTTTTTTAGAAAGCAATTGACTACTCATTTGGAAACTGACAACTGCAAGCTTAGCAAGCATTGAAGTATTGAAAACTACTATTAAAGGGTTTCAAATGTTGATCGTTACCTGAAAATCAGATGAAAAATGCCCAATTATAACTGAAATTCATTCATAATATATTGTTATTCACCATCATTTTTGCTTCATGAAATCTGATTCCAATCTGAGAAGATTCTGCCTTGTTGTACCTGCCAGGGTACAACAATTTCTTACAGCCATGACTGTGCCTTCACAGCCAGTTTATAACTTCATCACACTGTCAGAGAATTCCTATCATATTTATACAGCTGCAGAAAAATCAACCCAGAACAGTTCAGGAAAACCTTCAAGCTGTAAACCTTTCTAAAATAATGAAAAAAGGATCGCATTATTACCTTATTAAAATGCATTTATTTACATCTGCTTACTCATAGTTTACAATTCTGCTAAGGTCTGCATTCATGAGATGCAATGAACAAAACTGCTATAAATTGTAAAGGAATTTACAATTATTTTACCACAGCCTGTTAATAATAGAAAGACTATTCTTTGAAAGTAATAGAGCAGAAAAATAAGGCTAGATCTTGTCTCAGGTCATATAAACCATCATTTAAAGACTATCAGTGTGTTGTGGTTGTTAGAGGCAGTGACACAAAACTAATTTATGGTGACCAGGCAGAAGGCATCCAGCTGGAGAAATCCTCCCCAATAATCAATGACAAAAGAGTCACCTCAGCCGGGTTTGCTCTGCAGACCAAGGCAGGAGCAGCACACGCTGCTTCCCCCACTGGTTCCCCTGCCGGAAAGGGAGAGCTTGGAAGAATTAATTAAGCCTGAAATTATGTAGCATCCTCGAATACTTGCCCATGCTGCAAGTGCTTCTGATCCAAAGGTAATGAATACATTTGAGGAAAGCTGTTTGAGGAGCTGTTTACCAAAAATGAAAGCAGAGCCCACAGTGGCAGATCCCCCTGTGGTGCTGAGCTCTCAGGATCTGCTGCTGCTCAGCTCAGGAAAACCAGGCTTGCACCTCTAACAGGAAAACCTGTCCTGCAACACTGACAGAGGAATTTTGCCCCCTCTATTTCAGTCATTCAGGACTGCTAAATTGTGCTGCAATGGAGAGTCTTTGCAATGTGGTTCCAGCAGGTCATTACATTGCTCTTGGCCTCCACCCTCATGCCGTGATCCCATGAGGGTGTTTCTAAAATGTAACTCAAATAAACAATAGAATAGGAAAACTCAAAAGAAAATTAGTAAAGAGAGACTCATGGAATGGTTTGGGTTGGAAGGGACTTTAAAGTTCATTTCCAGGGATGGGGCAGCCACAGCTTCTCTGGAAATTTGTGTCAGGGCCTCACCACCCTCATAGGGGAGACAAAACCCAAGGTGGTCAGGGACACCCAAATTGCATTTCTGTACAGGCAATTGCCCTTTGGTAACACACAGACAAATTCTCCAACGGGTAGGAAGCCTCTAAGGGAAGGAGAAAAACAAAATGATGTTTTCTCTGAAAGCCTGCACTGTCTTTGACAGTTCCTAGAAATGAGAGATATCAAAATTCATGTTCCCTGTAGATGCTTTGGTTTGTGTAGGTAGCCAGCCCAGGCAGACTGGGCTGTACAGACAGCAAGAGAGACCAGGTGAGAGGAGCTCCTCGAGCTTCATCCTAACAAATGGAACTGCTCAAAGAAAGCCTTGCTTTTTCTTTAAGTTTTTTTTTTTAAAGAAACAATTTCTGTGGTGTCACAATATCTTGTGGTTTCTATACACAGGGCTTAGAGTGCAGCAAGGGCACAAGAGTGCCACAGGAACCACAGGCACTGGCAGCAGTTCCAGTTTGCCCAGCAGCAGCCACAGCTGCACTGGTACCACGCAGGTCGCTGCTTTCCCCAGGTCTTGCCACCTCAACCTTCAACACTGATTCCTGAGTCCCACAAGAGCAATTCAGCACTAATTCTCCTTTAATACAGAACCAGTAACAAGTTTTGGTTGGCACTGTTGCACAAAGGAATTAAATATTTTCACTGGGAGAAAAAAATACATTAATAAAAATAAATTGAACAAAGGCTGCAGGGGAAGTATGAGAGACTAACCCCTACAGTAATCCTATGGCTTCTGTCCTGTTCCCACTGATAAATTTATTACAAATGTGTAGGCATGAACTGCAGCAGAAAATTTCATGCTTATATTGATGAGATTAATGGACTATTATCTCATTTCCAAGATTACTTAGAATTGATTTCATGGCTCCTTTCCTCTCATGAGTTTCAAGCTCTGATTAAAGAAATGCCTTGGCTATAAAACCAGGGCCTGAACTTTGCCAGATTTGAACCGTGTTTTCATACAGGCTTTTTTGTTGGAAGCACAGCCACATTTAAAGAAAATATTTGCAAGAGCAAAAACCCACATTTCTCTAGTATTCTTCCTTTTTTTTCTTTTTCTTTGGCACTACTGTGCTCTGGGGAGTGCAGCAGTGAGGAGCCTGGTGCTGATGCTGTGTCCCACAGTACATCATGGAAATGATGCTTTCACAGGAGCTTTTAAGGCTAAGGGGCTTTCATGGTGTTTTCCTCAAAGTCAGCACCAGCACCAACCCCACGAGAGAGAAAACAGCCCTGCACCCTCTGTACTGCCTTGAAATAACACTCTGGTGTGGCAGCAGCAAAGCAGAGAGCCTGGGCTGGGGATCTATAGGTATAATTCTGCTGCATGGTGAATAAATCAACAGCAAAAATGGCATCTGTGTTATCTGATGTGCCTCCACAGCAATGAACCACAGAGTCTCCTCACTGTGCACACACAGCTTGGAGATTCCTTCTGGCTTTGGGACTTCTCCTTGTCTGTGGCTGTGGTTTTAAAATGGTACACAGCTCTGCTGATTACAACTGGAATAAAGGTTTTGCTGACTATTGTCATACAGGGATAAAAGTATATCATTGCTAGCTGATAGAGAAGCAGAGTGAAATGTAAATATACAACAGAGCTACATTCCCAACGTGGCAGTAAAGAAATCACTATAAAATCCATGTGCTCCTATCACGTATTTGGCCAAATACAGCCCTTTCTGTAGTGATTGTTTTTATTTATTTTCTGTTACACAAACATACTAGAAATGCTTATAAACATGTTCCTTTTTCTACTTCTCAGCCTACAATCACAACTAGTTTTAATTCTGAAAAGAAGCCTAGAACAATTATTAGAATAATCTCTTCTAATTATCCCCCAATATATTTATAAACGAACACAACCCTGTGTTCATATAGCTGTATACTAACGTGATCCTATTTATAGAAATACCATTTTTGCCACCAGTTTGAAGAAAGTTGGTTCTAGACAAATACCCAATTTAAGAATAAACCTCGAAAGAGAAAGGTGGGGCAAATACTTTGCATTTTGTGCAGAAGCTCTCAAGCCTCAAGGCTTTGAAGCCCCCCTGCCTGTTCAATAAAAGAAGGTTGCTCAGCCATTGGCAGCCCTGCCCTGCCCACCTGTGCCACATTCTGAGGTGGGACTTGCTCTGGATCCCCAGAGGAAGATGTTTGGTAGCTCAGGGTGCCCCAGAAATTGCAGCTTGCGAGGTACAAATTCCCCTCTCTCAGCTGAGCTCCAGGCCTGGGGATAAATCATTCCATAAACACATCTAATCGAATTCTGCTCAATGTCTCAGGCAAATTGAAGGCAGACAAGTCTATTCAGAACAGGCATCTGAAATGAATTTCACATATAAAATCAGTCTAACAACCTAAAAAAATAATGCATTTGGTGACTCATCTGGATGTCAGAACATCAAGAACTCGGGGAAGGGAGAGACTGGAATAAGAAAGTCCTGAGAAGTGCAGGACACGAGAATGCAAACAGCTGAGGGAATGTCCCCATCCCTCTGCTCACAGAGCAAGGAGCAAACAAACAAAGATCCCAGAGTGAAAAAGGACACCAGGGAAGATGCAAGAAAGAAAAACTACACATCAAATTCTTATGGAAAAAATCATTCATCCTTTCCTGTACAATCAAGGATAAAAAGACTTAAAGACAAGTGAAAGCAAAAATACATGAGAAAAGTAGTCAGTGTATTTCTGAGAGAGATACTCACTGTAATATAGTGCAGAGCCTGATAATAGATGGTATTACAGTCTAGATTCACCTCAGAGAATGTTCCTGAGATACAGCTTTGCTCTACCACACTCGCCATCTCTTCCACATAGCAATCACATGTACCATCCTATCATTAAATGACAAAAATTAACTTTAAATTGAGCCTACCTGACAGGAAAAGAAAAAAAAAAAAAAATCCTTCTAGAGTAAAAACCTTCATTTGGCCAGACCAGTCTGATAATGGAAAAAATGCCTCCTTCCTAAAGGCAAAAGATGATCAATGAGAGAGACACAGATTCTCAAAGATCCAGCCTTATTCTAATTCCAGGGATGTAGAACAGTGCTCAGGGTTGAAAAATACAGTAGGACTTGCTAAATTTCTGAGTTTTAACATTCAGCCCTGAACTCTCCTGTACTCAGAAAAGCTCTGTCCTTTAAAAAGGTGAATATTAAATCAGACATCATTTTTTCAGTCTTTGTTTTGACAGAATTACGAGCCCATTACTAACAAAGAAAATAACTGAATATAAAAAAGCCTACCAAGTTTTAGCTCAGAATTGTCTAGTGAAACAGAGCAGAGCTCTGATTGTACCTTTGGATTACATTATTTTTGTCTGATTTAAAAGAAGCAAAAAAAAAAAAAAAAAAAATTTACAATGCAAGCTCAGCAGTGAATGAACAATGAAACCACACCTCTAGATCCATGCAGAGGCACAGGAGAAGACATCTTCAATGCCCAGATGTGATGGGCTGACCTTGCCTGGCTGCCTGAGGCCCACCCAGCCACTCTCTTTGTCCCCCTCCTCATCAGGACAGCAGACAAAATAAGAGGGAAAAGCTCAGAGGTCAAGATTAAGACAGCTCAGTTATTGTCACAGGCAAAACAGACTCGAGTTGGGGTAAGTTAATTTAATTTACTGTCAATTTGAATGGTGGGAAACAAAGACAAAAGTTAAACCACCTTCCCCCTACCCCACCCTTAATTTTTTCCCGAGGTTGCAGTTCAGTCCCTCATTCCCAGCTCCTCTCCTTCCTCTTCCCTGGAGCTGCAGGGAGGGATGTGCAGAGCACTGATGCTCATTTTTGGTCTCATCTGTCCCTGCTCCAGCTCAGTGTCCCCAGGGGCTGCCAGGGAAGCGCTGCCCGGTGCCTGCAGCCCATCCTGCCTCCTCCCGCTGTGCCCAGGGGCTCCGGGACTCTGTCCTGGCCCCTCAGCATCTCCTGCCCTCTCCTGGCCCTGTTCCCCGAGGCGGGAGATGCTCAGCCGTGCCCTGGTTCTGCTCCCGGAGCCCCGCGGGGCCGAGCTCCGGCTCTGTGACCGAGCAGGGCTCGCTCAGGGCTGCTCCCGACACCTCTGGCAGCCCGGCAGGGAGCTGGAACGGGACACGGCCGGGGCTCTGTGCCCTGTGCCCTGTGCCCATCCCACCGCGGGGAGAGCGAGGGGGCTCTGTGCCCTGTGCCCATCCCACCGCGGGGTGAGAGAGGGGGCTCTGTGCCCTGTGCCCATCCCACCGCGGGGTGAGAGAGGGGGCTCTGTGCCCTGTGCCCATCCCACCGAGGGGTGAGAGAGGGGGCTCTGTGCCCTGTGCCCATCCCACCGAGGGGTGAGAGAGGGGGCTCTGTGCCC
>VZTR01017666.1:50434-86922 GCA_013400775.1 Chaetops frenatus
GAGCGAGGGGGTTCTGTGCCCTGTGCCCATCCCACCGAGGGGTGAGAGAGGGGGTTCTGTGCCCATCCCACCGAGGGGAGAGCGAGGGGGTTCTGTGCCCATCCCACCGAGGGGTGAGAGAGGGGGTTCTGTGCCCATCCCACCGCGGGGAGAGCGAGGGGGTTCTGTGCCCATCCCACCGAGGGGAGAGCGAGGGACCAGCAGTGGTTTCATCTGCCACCACACCAGTTATTGCTGCTCAGAAACTTCTCAAGAGCCAGGTGCCCACGATTCCTCCCCAGTGCCCCAAACCTCAGCTCCTGTCACCTACAACAGTGAGTTACTTTTAATACCCTCACTATCAATTCTCTCAATCCCTTTTTTTCCCCCTTAGTATCATGAACACAGATTTTTCTGTGAAACCATCTATTTTGGCAATTCTTTCTGTCCCTTCTGTCTTCAGGCACATTGCAGCACAGCTTTCTCACATTTACAGGATTCAGGTGGGCTTGGCAGAGCTCGAGCATTATCTGACCCCATACAATACCAGTTTTCTCCAGAGGGTCCTTACATTTATTTTATTAGCCCTTTGTACTTATTCAAGTAAACACAAAGGAACCACAGGGCAGTGGTGAATTAGGATCTAAATTTTAATTCCTGTTCTAGATTCTTGATTGGTTTTATTCCACTAGAGGCAAGCTCTCAAGACATAAACAGAATTAAAAATGCATGGACTGAACTTAAAATGTAATATAATAAATGAAATGCAATACTGTTACTTAAGAGCCTCAGCTATTGAAAGTTCAAAGACATACTGTGTTTCCATTATAAAATGAAACATCATTGTGTTCAAAGGAAAAAAAAACATCCGCTGAGACACAAAATCCCTTCTGGAGATTTTCTTGTACCGTTTCCCTATTTTTAACTGTGAACTCCAGGGGAGGTGCTGTCAGACATCAAACCCCTTCAGTTCACCAAACCAGGTTATCAAGGTGACCTAATTCAATCTTTAGCTGATGAGGACATTTCCATGAAAGACTCTACAGTCTCCAATGGCTTACTGCGGGTTAGTCTATTAAGTAAAGAAAATGAGCAGAGCGTCTTTCTTTATATTCTTAAAATATCTTAATTACAAAGAAATTAAGAAACACACTTTAGCTGCCAGCTGGGGTCAACTCACCACACCATGAATATTTAGGTACAACTTCAATGACTTGGTAGGGAATGGCTTGATCCAAGACCCTCATGGTGCAAAAAATAATCCACTTAACCAAACCACTTCATTCCTCTGTTGCTTTGTAGGTGAAGGAAGAAAACGAAAACAGAGGAAAGGGAAACTCTTTGCTTCTTGGATGGCTCTCACAATGTATAATACAAATAGACTTTCTGTGACTGTTCTTTAAACTCTGATACGTGGTGTCACATGCATCACATGTACAGATAATGGGGTTTGGGATGAAAAATCCATGTTCTGTTCTGTATCTGTGATACAGCTCTGTATTGTTAACATGCACACACCAAAGCAGTTCCCCGCTACAATCAGAGGTTGAATGGCTGCCAAAGAACAATTAAAAGCATTTTAGTTGACCAAACTTGCAATTTAAATAGATTAGAAGCCATTCTCACTGCATGCTCTGAAGGAATTAAAGTCTGCTGCAGATGCTCTCTTGGATAGAAACAGGACAAGCATTTGTGTTCTTGTCTGAGCCATAAGAAATTGTTTTACTCTGCTTATGCTGTCAAAATCCATCTAAAAATGATTATTAGAGGTTGGTGGAATATCACACTCCAGAAAGTCACTCTAGTGACTGAAAACTGCATCAGTGCTCATGGATTCAACATTGAGTCATAGCAGTGGGGGAAAATCTTATTTCCAGCTATACCATGGACAGGATTGGAAAAATCCCGTTGCCAGGAAAGCAGAGGCTGGTTTCAAGAGACACTTTTTATAGCTAAGCTTAGAAAAAAAAAGTGCTCAACAAAAAATATTGTTACTGGTGGTAATCCATGATGGCTTTATGCATCAGGGGCAGCTTTTATAGACAAATTACCTTTCTTACTGTCAGCTTATTCTCAAAATATTCTGTTTTGAACCACACATTTCTCTAAACTAGCAAACATGTTGCAATATAAGCAAATGACACCTCGGTACTTTACAGCTGCCCAGCCTGGAGAAATACACCGAGCAAACAACAAACACAATCTGTTCTCCTGCACCTTTAAGAAATATAATTAAACCTGGATAAAGGCAGTGCAAAGCAGGTAAGGCTTTAGCATTTTTTTTTGCTTCAAATATGGTGATTTTTTGATAAGAGTGATTGATTGTGTCTGGGTACGTTTGTTTAATATTTGCCGTGGACACTCTTTTGGCTGGGGCTCAATCAATCACCTGGACCAGGAAATCAGAGCTAATGCACTAAAACAATATCTGTTATGCACTCAGTTAATCCATCACAATCCTCCTGTGCAGTGTCACCAGCAGCCCTGGAAGTAGGTGTGGACCAAGGAAGGACCTTTGAGCTTGTTTTTATTCTCAAATAAATTCCTTGTTCAATTTTCAGTGTGCAGGAACCATGTTCTCCATCCCAAGTTGAGCTATGTTAGGAATTTGAAATAAATCAAATGCAGTGCACCTTTAAAAATTTTCCAAATCAAAACCATGTATTAAAATCTATGAAGTTCAATGTAGCAAAAATTAACAGCAGAACTCCAGTAGACTTCAAAAAAGACCCCATTGTCTCTTAGCTTGGGTGGATTTCAATTCCCATCATTCAATTCAGTACCTCAATACTTTTTCTAATAACTTCCTGCACCTTTTTTTTTTTTTTTTTTTTTTTTTNCTGTTAAACTTTAATAGTGTTTACCTGTGAAGTAGTCTCCTTTCTTTTAATTCCTTATAGGTCACAGAAAAGATCACACACACAGGAAAGTACATACATATTCTAAAATAAGTAGAAAAATAGAAAAGATTTGGACATTTCTGAGTCTACATAGCTGACTCAGAAGTATAAAACTTTTGGTGCTTGGAAATTAAGCCTTAGAATAGAAAAAAAATATGAAATTTCTCAGTATGAAAAGGAGCAAAAATATCAAATGGATATTCTTTTCCTATATTTATTGTCTCATTCTTCATATATAAGCATTTAAACTTTAAAAAGATCAGCAGAAACTTGAAACCCTGAGGGAAGAGCATTCAGTGCAAGCAGAGCTGTAGGACTGATGTTCTTCTCTAAAATTCCTCTGAGTTGCTTTGAGTTACCTGACATGACTTTATCATTTGGTTTTGGAGTGAAACCAACACGTGACTAAAAGTAATGACATTTTTGGGTTTTTTGTTACAAACCATCTGTCCTTTAAATTAAAAGTTTCATCTCTAATGATGCCATGAGTTTCTCTTCTGCAGAGCTGCTGCTGGAAATAGGGAGCACTTCAAAACTTGCAAAACTTTCAAGTCCCAGGTGCCCACACCAGAACCCTTCAGCAACACCAACCCAAGCAGAGGCACAAAACAACTTGATATTCAAGGAATATTAAAGGAGGATTTACACCCTTCTTTGACATCACAAAACACCCAGACTGGCTCCACAGAATTTTCCTCCTTGAGTTCAAGCTCAGCTCTTTAAAGGCTGGGGGAGCCTTGGTTCACTCACAATCACCACAACCATGCAGAACCATGGAGGAAACATAGACCTGTTGCTTTGATGGGTTGGGTATTGTTCCACTGCTCCTTTCCTGACAGCATAACTTACACTGTGTATTTGGAACTGAGGTTTGGGAACAGGTGAGTCACTATTGAAAACAGAAACGTAGATCTGCCAGTTGAAATAATCCCCAGAGGAAGGGGCAAAACCCTATGGAGATGGCTGGATTTTGTCACACAGAGAAGACTCAGCCTAGGGACTTCATTTACCATTCTCCAAGCCCTTAGAATGCCTGGTGCAGGTTCTGCTTCTTGTGAAACTTCAGGATGTTTATGATCCTTAAAGATCCTATAATACTGTCTCCTTTAAATTCACACACCCCCTAATCATGCCCAAAATGTAATTAATACCTGTAGCTCTCATTCACCCATATAAATTCCCCTAATACATGATGACCTGTAGCAAGTCATCAGTGGGGAATTAATAATTTCGTTTTCCTTTATTAATTTTTTTTGAAGGATATGGAGTTCCAGAGTTCTCAGACCCAACTTCCCTCAGCCACCCCAAAATGTCTCAGAGCAGTGTCCAGCCAAAGGCAACCCCGAGCATCACCATGTGCTGCAATGACAGCAACTTCTTGGTAACCACTTTTATTTTGGTTTTCCATTGTCTTCTGAGGGACATTTTGACAATAGCCAATCTACTTTAGTGATCCAATCTTTCCAGGGAGCAATTTGCTGTTGTGAATGGGTTTGTGTATTCTCTTGCAGAGGCTGAAGAATAATATCAAAGCACTTTGGAGCTCACAAACAGTGACAGACCTGGAGAAGAGAACTCAAATGGAGAGTCTGGAAATCTTAAGAGCCTTGAGTTTTTAATAGCCATGGTCTCAAAAGCCAGTAGTTTTAATAACCATGGTATGAAACTGGGAACACATTTTTAGCTATATAAAAAATATAAATATTCAATTATTGAATATTGACTGTATAGGAAATTTAAATTTTGTGTTAGTCCTCTGAACTGCACACGATGAGGATTAGAAATTATGTTTTTCTCTTCCTGCGTTGCTGATATTGTCTATTTTTCACCATTGCTGTATTATTCAAACTTGAGGTGCCATAGGCCATGTCTTCAATCTTGTTTTAGAGGAGATTTCTTTATGCCAGTAATTGAATGGTAGGCTTTATGTCAACTTACTTGTTTGTCGACACAGAGCACTGTCACCAGCTGTGCCTATAACAATGATTTCTTTTGTGACATGTACGTCATTATCTCCTCCAGGAATTTGTCCAAGGCCAACAATTCACTTCAAATAGTTATTCTGAAAACCATCAGAATGAAAGTACTTTGAAATATTATTACCTTAGGACAAAAACGATGCACTGATTTATCTATGTGCAATTTTGTCCATATACTTGGTCTCTCTACACATGAGCAGAATTTCACCAAGAGCATGAATTTTGAGCTATGGCCAGGAGGGAACTTGAAAGGCAGCAGTGGGAAAAGAAGCTTTCCATTCGGTGACATAATTAGCATCACTATTAAAATTTAGCATTATTGTAGAGTATTTCGTATTTTTTGAGTTTTTTATTCCATGACTGATAGCAATACAGTGCCATCTATATCTTCCTGCACACAGGACTGAAGGCACCAAAAGTCTGTTTACTGCAGATCCTTCATCTTCCATTATAGCATGGCCAAAATGCAATATGAGGACTAAAATCTGGAATGCTGTAGAGGACCACTGGTTAATATATCCGATTTTCACCTCTGACCTAAGTCCACAATTGATCCAGGTGGTCTGATTTCGTTCTTAGCATAGTATCAGGTCAGTGTTTTTCCCTGCTGCACACAGGGTGGGCAGACAGGCACCTCAGAGCAAACTCCTTCAAGGCACTGATGCAGTTTGAGACACCTGGATTGTTGAGGTTTGACACCCTGTGCTCAGAAAGCATTGACTGTCTTTCTATCCCATGCATTTGAAAAAATCCATGGAATCATGGAGTGGTTTGGGTGAGAAGGGACCTTAAAGCCCATCCAGTGCCAACCCCTGCCTTGGGCACGGACACCTCCCATTATCCCAGGCTGCTCCAAGCCCCGTTCAACCTGGCCTTGGGCACTGCCAGGGATCCAGGGGCAGCCACAGCTGCTCTGGGCACCCTGTGCCAGGGCCTGCCCACCCTCCCAGGGAGCAATTCCTTCCCAGTATCCCATCTATCCCTGCCCTCTGGCAGTGGAAAGCCATTCCCTGTGTCCTGTCCCTCCATGCCCTGTCCCAGGTCCCTCTCCAGCTCTCCTGGAGCCCCTTTACGCCCTAGAAGGGGCTCTGAGCTCTCCCTGGAGCCTTCCCAGCTCTCCCAGCCTGGCTCCAGAGCAGCTCCATGGCCTCCTCTGGACTGGCTCCAGCAGCTCCACGTTCTTCTGCCATTGAGGACCCCAGAGCTGCAGGTGGGGTCTCACCTGAGCAGATAAGAGGGGTAGGATCCCCTTCTTTGCCCTGCTGCCTGCCCTGTGAGGATAAGCCCAGCACACTGGGGGTTTCTGGGCTGCTGGGGAGTGTTGAGCTCATAGTTCAAATGCAAATTCATGCAAACAGCCCCACGATGCTCATGCAAAGCAGTTTTAAGCATATATGTTTGCATTATGCCATGTCATTATCTTATCTATAACAATGCATATGGAGCTGTTAAGATTTTCCCTTTACAGCGTGGCAAGGATTACAGGACTAAAGGTTACTGCCCATGGAATGTCACTCTACAAATAACAGATCCCATTAAAACACCAGTGCTCTTGTAATCCAGACAAATGTAGCCCAAACAAAAGCTACAGGTTTTGTAGAGTGCTGCTGAGTGAAATATGAAATTGATATTGTCACTAAAGATTCTCGAAACAAGTTATTTTTGCCACTTGAACTGAAGGACACAAGAGGTTTTTAAACACCTAGCATGGCATAGATGAATGCAAAATGCATGGGTTTCCTCCTGTCAGTGTAATAGCTCCTTGGAGCCCCTCTCCCCTCACTCCCACACACACACATACATTATTCAGCGTGTTAGAGACCATCTGGAACCTGCTCCTGAAATAGCCCAGGACTTGATGACCTTCCAGATACGCTGCAAAAACCATTTGTTTGACAAGGGTTTGGAAGAAGGTAGTGGGTGTGTTGTTTCTGAAGGGTTTAAGCAGGCTATTTTACAGTTTTGATTAATGCTTGATTTAATTTACTATTTGTATGTGACTGTTTTGGAGAGCGAGAGGTCACCCACTCTTAATGTTCAGCTTAATGAATGCCTCCAGTGTTTATTGCTGAAATCTAACTGTGCACATAAACAAGCCCTGGCACAGGGCCTGATTCGTGCCCATCACAGTCACTCACTGAGGAGCCTCTCACTGCTGGCCTTGGTGTAACACAGGACTTTTCCCTCTCCTGAGGCACCAGCTAGACTGGTAGGAGCAGTTGTGGCAGTGTGTCTGCAGCTCACTCACTGCTGAACAGCTCCTGAGCACCCCATCCCAGTCTGCCACATGCTGTTCTGTCCCCTGTGATCAATGAGGGACAGAAAAAAATACAGATCCTCAAGAGTCATGGCCTGTGTAAGTATGTGAAGAATTAAATCATAGACAGTTGCATAAAATAAAGATAAAAAACCTACCAATTGTTCATTCTACTCATTTCCCTTTTTCCTTAAACTGCCCATGTTTTAAAAGCACAGGATTTAGAGACTGTGAATATCCCTTGTGGCAAGGACAAAGTTTTTGAATACGGTATGAAAGATGATGAATGATCGATGGTGTGATTAAAGGAGCGGAGTGTGGAGAAGAGGGCATGGTCACAGTGCTGCAATGAGGTTAATGATCTTGCTTTGGTTATTTCTATGGAATAAAGAATTCCAGCATCAAACAGTTTTCTACTTTCTGACAGCAAAAGAACCTGGGCCCTCACGTACCCATAAAGGCAATGGAATTGCTACCTGAGTAAATACCAAGCATGGTTCAAAGCAAGAAATGTACTTCTATAGATAACTAGGCTAGAAGATTATACACATATCACATAATTAACTCCAGGAGCTCTATCAGGGCAAGCCTGTAAATAAATACCTTTTCTTTGAATCTGAACTTAGGGATTGGCATTTAAAGACACAGAAAAATGTGCTGTAGATCATCTCTTGCATCAAAAATAATTTCTGTAGAGTGGGAGGGGCAGGGGGGAGAATGTACTGAAATGATAAATTTCTACATGAGAAAATGAATGAATAAATGAAGATTCTATATTTTGCTGAGATGGAAGAAGAACCCATTTGACAGTGGGCCTTTGACACAGCTGACTTGTGCCCCATTTCTGCAGGAAGGATTTCCCTGCTCAGCACATGGCCTGTGTCCCACGTCTTTCATGAACTGCTGGGTGTTTGTGAAGAAGTCAAAGATACCTCATCCCACCTCTGCTGTATTTGTCCTCAACAATAACAGGATTTTAGTTTTACCTCTGCTGGAAATGTTCATGGCACATTTCCCAAACAAACCCATTTGCTCTCAGCAGACTGACCATGCACATGTGAATTCCATGGTGAAGCCCAGCTCAGCACATCCCCTCTCAGCCTCATCCAGAGAGACCCAACACGTTCCAAGTATTTGGAACACAACCCCCCTGCAGCCAGTCACTCCCAGCACAGCTCTTTGTGAGTGCCCAGTTTAGGTCCCTCAATGACATTTGAGTTTCAGGACTGATTTCTGTCTGGAGTGCTGTAATGCTGTGTAGCAGTGCATGTCTCCAGCTGCTTAAGTTGCTTATTTTCCAAAAGGTTACTCATAAAGTGCAAGTCATGGGGATTAAGTCATGTAGCTCCCACGGAGTACAGCAGGAATTTCACAGTAGAATCCCTGCAAATTCTTTTGGGAAATGTATTAATTTTTAATGAGTCATTAATCACTTTGCTGACTTCACAGCCAGCACTGCTGAAGCAGACTGACATCAACAGCTAAGGACGGTGTTTATGATTTCTGAGAGAGAACTGGAAACTGCCTTATTTACTTGGCTGATCTGGCAGACTCCAGGATTTTGAAGACTGGCTGCTGATACCCAGGCTTTGCCTTTCACTGGCAGGACACTTCACCTGACAATACAGCTGGGCATCTGAAAAAATTCAGCTCAAATGTGTCAAGTAAAGCATTAAAAACCTACAGCACCTGAAGTCACTAGAAAACAATGTCCACACAACTTGTTCACACAATTAATTCCAAAAATTTCCATGGCTGGTAAAATACATAACCTAAACAATGCCATTTTTGAATGATTTCTGAGCTGCATCTTTTCAAACAGCACTTGTACTTAGGAGAAGTATTTGGGGTTCAACATCACAAAATGATTGAAACTGCACAGTGATTAATCAGCACTAATGAGACCCAGAGCACTGATGTTGTCTGTGTGGCTGAAGAGGAAAGCAGGAAACACCAGACATTTAAATGTATTGATAAGGGCAGGCTGCATAATGATGATGAGGATGATGATGATGATGATGACGACGATGATGGCACAGCTTGGAGGATTTTTAGATTTAAGGAGACTTAACTGAGAGAAGATAGTTTTGCTTATGACTATAGAAAATCATCCATAGAGGGCAGGTGTAGTGAATAACAGTACTATGAAAATGCATTGCTTAGTAAAATATTTGGGATGGGTTTGGGGTTTTTTAAGGAAGAATACGCATCTGAACAGAATAAGATCTTTCTACCTCAGCTCAGGTTCACAGCAGGAATTCAAAAATACATTAATCTTAGTCCAGGTATTCTCAGTTATAAAATGGGGAGTGAAAATGAATCATACATTTTCAACAGTTTGGGGGAAGTTCTTTGAGATCCAGGGAAACCTGCTTGGATGGAGTTAATTTTGTCCATAGCAGCCTCCATGGTGCTGTAGTTTGGATTTGTGGTCAAAGCAGTGTTATTATCACAGGGATATTTTATTTACAAGTGCTGAACAGCACTCACAGAAGCTTCAAGGCCTTCTCTGTCTCTCTGGCTGCCCCACCAGTCAAGGGGCCCCAACAGGAAGCTGGAAGGTGGCAAAATACAGGGAAAATAGCAAACAAGGAAGCCTTCTAAATGTATTTTGTGTTTCATCAAGAATAGGAAGGTGTTATTACATGCAACAGGATGTCTGCTCTATTCTTCCTGCTCTGCTTCCCAGAGCACTTGCTACATTTCAAAATCACCAGCAATGTGTAATATATTTCCCAAAACTTTATCTGAGTAAAAAAATATTCCCTGCACAGTTTGTTGCACTGAACTCTGACCAAAGAGTCAGTACAGTTTGGAACACTATGGACTTAGCAACAAAATAATGAGATTTTTTTTTCCTTTGAGAGCCCTGTAAGAAACCATGAAAGGGCTGAATCAGAGGTAGAGCTGTGACTTTTGCAGCTCTGCAGGAGCCAGCTGGAGGGGTTGCTCTGCTGCCCAGCGTGGTGGGAAGCTGCAGGCAGCTCTTTGTCTGCATTCTTGGGGGCCAAGGGGCTCCATATTCCTGTGAAGTTAAGCAGCTGGACGAGGTGAGCCAGGAGCAAGAAAGGAGCTCTCAGAATCCTCAAATCAATTTCCTGGCAATCTGGGAAATACGTGAGCTACACCAGCCAAACACTTTTGCTGTAAGAAGCAAGTGCCAGCATCCAGTGAGACTCTAAAGGAGCAGCCTTCCTTCCAAACCAGACGAGTCTGAAGCATTTAACTTTATTACTGATTCTCTGAGAGAAGCCCAGCTACGCAAGAGTTTTTAAAGTAATTGGGGAGGGAGTGAATATACCCACAATGAGAATTCTGAATCCTGAATTCACTATGAACAAGAAGATGCTTCATTCAAATTAGTTTCTAGAAGTTGGATAATCTTCCAACACTGTCGATGTGACAATGAATTTAATCTATTATTTTAGAAAAGGCAAGAAGCAGAAGTATACTGAGAATTTGAGTACAACCAAAATTTGTGAAAATGGATTTGCTGGCATTTGTTTCAATGTGTCAAAGCAATTCCTGGTATGTGGGAAAAGATGCAAAAATATAAGGGGTTTACTGGCACATCACACTGACTTTGACAGATGCCATTCCTTCAGCACTGAAGCTGCTTTGGGTGTAAATAGAATTCTAAATACCAAGACAGGAATTTTGAGGAGACAAGGGGACTTGAGCTCTTAATTTAGTTTTATACTTTTTCAGTCATTCGTATACACCACTTTCCAAAATCCTCCAGGATGGAATATCTGGAGTTTATCCTAGCCTCCAGAAGATAGCTAATTGAGTTTGTAATCAGCCAGGCACAGATCTGACTCCAAAGCAGAAGGAAGGTTGTGTTCTGCATGAGCTGGTACCCTGATTGCAAAGAGTCCAGAAATGCAGAGACAATCAGAGGGGGATTTTTTACAGCCCCCCCTCAACATTTGCTCACAGCAGTTCAGTATAAATTACTGTAGGCTATCACATCTTATTTCTCAGTAGTGGTAGCAGGGTAAAAACTGTCAACTGGGTTTTTTTTCCTAAGGAAACTTTTTAATAGTGAATGAGCAAGAGTATTTAGATGGAGAACATTTTTACAGAAATATAAATGTTTAAAAAGCAAAATATTTCACCTGATTAACTTAACACCATTGTTGCTATCTTTCAGTTTTCTTGCATGCTATACTTCCCTGAGAGTTGATAACATCCTCCCCTGACAGCAGACTCACGTAACTGCACCAATGCAATAAAGCACAAAACCAGAGAGCAGAATTAGAACAAGCAGCACGCTAACAGATCAGCTGGATCAAAACAATAATAAGAAAAGACTAAAATTTCGAGCTTTCTGTTTTCCAATTCACTTTCCCCATATCAATTTTCCAATCAACATTACTATATGAATTTTCAGACAAAGCCTGACTAGAACTCTTAAAAAGACTATTAACTGCAGCTATTCCAGAGCCATGGCTTCTGAATTAAAGGTCATGACAGTTATGAATGAGGTTATGGGATTTTTCACTCTACTACTTGGACTTAAATCTTCAACAGAAGTGGAAATTTAAACCAGAAACAGGATTGCAACATGACAAATGAATGAAACTGCAAACTGCAGAGAGCAGGGCTAAGAGGAGGTCATTCGTGAGGCAGTGCAATGAATTGGTGATGTTGATGTTTTGACAAGCAAATAGATCACAGAAACCCAAAGCCTGGTGCTGGCAATGCAGCCCTTCCTGCAAGGCTTTATCTTGAGAAAACAACAAACCTCCCTCCAGAATTTTGTTAGCCTGGCTGATGGAACAGGTATTTCAAACCAATACCATAGACCTTGCTTTCCCCTGTGCAGTAAAACTCTGCTCTCTCTGCTTTCTGCTCTTTCCTGATTTTTCCCTTCCCTCTGTGCCCCGACAAACTGCACGAGAGAAAGATTTGGCTCTTGTGCACCCTTCAGTGTTTGTGCAGCAAGCTTGGCCAGCAGCATCGCTTGCTTCAAAGCCAGGCAGGATAAAGTAGGACTTTGTGGTCATACCAAGAAATCAATGATACACTGAAGCATTTTTTAATTAGACCACTGTGGTCCTGAACTAACCTCCAGTTACAAAGATTAAATAATTGCTTATGGCATTCTCAACGTGTAGTTCACCACAGTGAAAAGAACACTATTGACTCAACTGCTAAGTTTTGAGAACTGATGAAGTCTTGCTGAGTGCAGAAATTCTTTTCAGTACAAAAAAACCCCAATGCAGTTTTATGACCCAACTCCTTTGAACTATTTTAATTAAGGACTCCTATGATAAGAAAGAAGTTGAAAAGCTATTTAGCAGGAAGACAGGCTCCCATTTAAATGTTGACTCATGAAGTCAGCACTTTCAAGGGTATTACTGTACATTTGGTCTTTTCTTTTCAAAGCCATTAACTTCTGCCAGCACATTTCTATCTATCGTATGTCTTCATGATTAGGAACCTGTTAAAGTCAATATCACTTAGACATCTATTCTCTTTCAATCACCCTTGATTTTTTCCCCTTGTCTGCCTAAATTTAGACTACAAATTTTAATAAACAACTGCTTTCACCTTTCCATTCAGATCTTCTGTAGTTGTTATCTGGCACAAGTCCCCGGATCTAAGAGAGCCACCTTGACACAGGGTTTGAAAACCTGGCCTTAAGGACTCATTGCTTCTAAAAGTGTAACTAATTTAACTAGATAGGCTTTCAAAAAAGGTAATTGTTGCATTCATTTTACTAGTAAAAATGGATAGGAGATGTGCTAAAGGAAAATGGCAATTTTACATTATAGTAGAGCAATGTAGGAATAATTAATGTTTTTGGCCGAAGTATATTCATGGTCTTTCATCTGATTTCTTAATGTTTAAAATAAATAAAAGCATATGAACTTGTATTTGATAATGCTGAGTTCATCCACCAAAATGATGCCATCTGTGCAAAACAAAAAGGAGCATTTGCCCTTCAAAGCATTCCATGACAGAAAATCAACAGAGAACTCCGGGCTTGCTATTTTTAAGAGATATTCAGACTCTGTAGTAGGAGTCTCAAAATCCCACTTGGTTTCTCAGTAGCTTGGTAGGGATCTGAATTCCTGCACAGAATAAGGCTGCTGCCAGTCCCTGGAGGGGAGCCCCAGCAGCAGCTGAGGCTGTCAGGACACATAACCTGTCCCACTGCTGCTCCTGCTCCATCAATCATCCTCAGTTAAGAGAAAGGTGAGCTTTGGCATTGAGATATAGGCCATTCATCAAGGTTAGGGGGAAAGGAAAAGCAAAACTCAGGTTTTATGAGCAGGAGTGCAGGCAGCAGCAGCAGCAGCAGCCTGAGGAGCTGTTGGGCTGAGCAGGGGCAGGGGCAGGGCCCAGCCACACAGGCACAGAGACAGGAAAGGATCTGTGCTCTGTGGGCTCCACTTTGGAAATGTAAACACTGCCCTGGGAATGGCACAGGAAGCACAAGGCATCCATTCAGGCATGGGGAAAAACATTTAGACATAAATCCAACCTCAGGCTGAAGCCATGGGAACTCTGGGTCGTTTCTGTGATGCAGGAGCTGCTGGAGCTCCTGTACCATTTGGCATTTGCCAAGCTGCAGGCACTCACCAGCTTCTCCAAATTCCAGACAAGAGGCCTGCAAACTCATGCTGTTGCAAAAGGCATCTGAATGATTTCTCCCAGCATGGTTCCCCTTGCAGGGAGTTCCAGGATTGCTGATGGAGGCACCCGTGGTGAGGGGATGGTGGCACCAGGTCCCCTGTGGCTCTGAGATGCCACCAGGGCACAGTGAGTGCATTGTACCCTGAATTAAATTTAACAAACTGCATTCCCAGGTCGCTGTGAGGAAGCTGCCTCTCATGGTACCAGACTGAGCAGGGGCAATCCTCACATCCTGTAAGGAATGCACTCATTTTCTGTGCATCAAGGGCAGGAGCCAGGGTTTCTCAGCAATAAGGACACCCTGTTTGCTGGGACACATCAAAGCCAGAGCTGCACAGAGACTTGGCTCATTCAGTCTGCTTGAGAGGAAGACAGGAACAAAACAGGACTTGAAAAGAGCCAAGCACTCAAGACCTCTAAAACCAAATGTACAATTCTGTTTTCATTTTCTTCAGTGAAGAAATATTAACTTGCCTGTATTAACTGCTATTTTAGAAGATGCTATGAGCTTATTTTGATATTAAAGGTTCTCTAGAGCACTTTCTATACTTCAGTTCTCATTTTAGTTTAACTTAATTAAAATCTTTTTGAGGTTTTCTTCATGAGACACACTTAGCCTTTCAGTAACAGAATACAGATAATTATATCACTCCAAACATTTGGAGATAGAGTGAACAAAGTAAAGCCATCCAAATCATTGTGTTAAAATAGTGTCTGCCTTATTATTCCATACACTGGGCAGGCTTGGTGCCTCTGAATAAGATCCTGGTGATTTTTCAGAGCCTGCTTTAGAATAATACTTACTCTCACCAGAGCCAATGTGTCAGGACACCAGAACTGGGATTATTCCTACGGGAAACACCTTCCCAGGTCAATGACACCCCCACACCTTTAAAGGAAATGGATATTGCAGTATCAGCTGTTAGGAGCTTGTAGAAGCTGCAGCCAGGTAGAAAGTTTATCCATTCTCTTTAAATGATACCTGTTTAATCACTTCCTACCATCCTATCCATACACCTTACATGGAATCTCAACAAGGTGATTTCTAAAATTGATATAATTATTTTCCTGGAATAAAGAACAATTAATAAAAACCTGTATACATGTACAACTAGATTTTTTTTCTTAACAGAGTGCATGTAAAAATGCATAGAATGTAAAAATGCATGGAAATATGTTGTGCACTTGTACTTTGTAAGATGAAGTATTTTGTATATATGTTATCAAAGAACATCAAATCAAAATAGTCTTATTGTGTGACTAAACATAGATTTTAGAAATTAAAATATATTATCCTGGACTGACTGTAACTTTGCATAGATAAATTCTAGCATTGATTCAGGAGTCTGGATTGGGAAAATCCTGTTGCATACAAATAACCTGAAACATTAAAATTTATGTTCCATCCACAGGCATCCAAGGGGAATCAGATCGAAGGTCTGAATATATGTTTTCTAAATTAAAAATTCAAATCAGAACATGTGAAGTAGTTCAAAATAATAATTACATGAATCCCAATTAAGTAATACACAGTAATTACAATGAGTGCTGTTAGTAAATTCAAAATAGGATTTGGACTCAAGGCAGTGCCACGAACACAGCCCCAGGCAGGTGCACCCAGACACCCAGAGGAGGAGGAACCACAGGTGTCTGTGTGTTAGAGAGGAGTGAAATCCCCTCTCTTCTCTGGGCTTTGTGCTACTCAGGAGAATAAAACCTTGCTGGTTTTGTGCTTTTGCAGCTTCTATGGGCTAATATGTTCTTAAAGAATGAATACTGGGTGGAATTCAGGAAACAATTTGTGACACAAAACCAGTTTATAACAAGAGAATTGTGTATACTCTGATCAGCAACAGGAAATTAGAGTTACTTGTCTGGAAAGTTTAGCTTTTGCTTTCTAGTGCCTCACCAGGTGCTGCAGAGGATAATTCCAGTGATGTCTTTATCTGAATCTGTGAAAGCTGGTTTAGGAACCAAAGTTTTACCTTTCATAAAAAGAAAATGAAAAAGAGCAAGCTTTTGATTTAGCTATCTGTGCTCGGAAACTTAGCAGTCTGCAGCCAAAAAGCATGATTATATGTTGTGAAAACCGTCTTGGAAAACTTATTATTGACAGAAATATTTATCTTGAAATTGTGGCAGTTTGAGGGGGTAACATTTTGTTTGTTCTGTACTGCATGCTAAAAGCACAACATGTAATACTGAAATACCCAGGAACCTCTATATTCCATGTGCACCCTTCATTTTTATGCACCATTTAGGATCATGTGTGATATCCAGAGTCCACAATTTTCCAACTGTATTGGGAATAAAGGACTACACATCATGGCACTGCCAGGAAACCCTGTTCACCTCTGGCTGAGTGCTGCTTCGCAGTGTTTTCCCCCATCCTCTGACAGTGACGTACCCAAATTCTGTGCTCTGATGCTTTCCTATTTAACCTTTTCACTTAAAGAATTCCACTAAAGGAATTTGAAACTTCCTTTAATTTTGATCTGGAGAGACTGACTTTACCCATACACAGTAGATTGCATTCAGTGTCTCAAAATACAAATTCAGTGGAAGCCACGTTGTACTTGTGATGTTACCACAAACACTGAATCATTTCTACAAAACAAAACAGATAGGATGAGGGTTCCTGAAATATCTCCAATGTGGTGACACTTTATTTTCTATATAAAACATTCCATTCTATATTTCAAAGTCATGTTTGTAAATAATCTTTTCCCATCATGATGCTTTTCAGATATCTGATTCCAAAGTGCTCTTTCACTGAGGGCCTGAGACTACAAATGTGCCACAAATAAAAAGGTCCAAACAAAAAATCTGCTGGGAGGACTGGAGCCAGATTCCAAAATGNTAGCTATCTGTGCTCGGAAACTTAGCAGTCTGCAGCCAAAAAGCATGATTATATGTTGTGAAAACCGTCTTGGAAAACTTATTATTGACAGAAATATTTATCTTGAAATTGTGGCAGTTTGAGGGGGTAACATTTTGTTTGTTCTGTACTGCATGCTAAAAGCACAACATGTAATACTGAAATACCCAGGAACCTCTATATTCCATGTGCACCCTTCATTTTTATGCACCATTTAGGATCATGTGTGATATCCAGAGTCCACAATTTTCCAACTGTATTGGGAATAAAGGACTACACATCATGGCACTGCCAGGAAACCCTGTTCACCTCTGGCTGAGTGCTGCTTCCCCCATCCTCTGACAGTGATGTACCCAAATTCTGTGCTCTGATGCTTTCCTATTTAACCTTTTCACTTAAAGAATTCCACTAAAAGAATCTGAAACTTCCTTTAATTTTGATCTGGAGAGACTGACTTTACCCATACACAGTAGATTGCATTCAGTGTCTCAAAATACAAATTCAGTGGAAGCCACGTTGTACTTGTGATGTTACCACAAACACTGAATCATTTCTACAAAACAAAACAGATAGGATGAGGGTTCCTGAAATATCTCCAATGTGGTGACACTTTATTTTCTATATAAAACATTCCATTCTATATTTCAAAGTCATGTTTGTAAATAATCTTTTCCCATCATGATGCTTTTCAGATATCTGATTCCAAAGTGCTCTTTCACTGAGGGCCTGAGACTACAAATGTGCCACAAATAAAAAGGTCCAAACAAAAAATCTGCTGGGAGGACTGGAGCCAGATTCCAAAATGAACAAAGGCTTGGAAGAGACTTTGTACATGTGATGGAACGTGCATCCACTCAGCCCTGCATGTGTGGGCTCTCTTTCTCTCTCTCTTTTAAGAGAGACCCAGAAAAAATTTTATAAAAACTTTCCCTTTCTTTTGCCTTACAAATTTCAATGGTTTTTTTCTCCCCTAAAAATCTGGTGTGGACTCTCAAATTTCTTGTTCTCAGTTTCAAAGGCTGCCTAATGAGAATAATGACAGAAGAGACAAAAGTGACAACGTTCACCCCAGCTTCTTGTAGGTTTGGGTTACAAACTGGAGGCTGCCATTCTCCAGGCACATGCCCATATAAAGAAATAACAAGTCCCAGAATGTGCTGAACATTCAATTCCTGTGCTAGGTAGCAGGACAAACAGGCAGCACATGCTTTGGGAATCAGGTCACAAACTCTGAAAGGCCAATTTCTGACAGCTTGGAGGAAAATGGGGGTCCCAGACATGGCAGGAGTGGCTTTGGGGGTGTTTCAGAGCAGATGGAATTTTTTTTTTTGAATCCTGGTTCTCCTTTTGTTTTCTCCTTGTGACAAAACCCCCTTGGTCAGTGAGAGTAACCCAGAGCCCTGCCCATATCTTACCATGGGCCAATGGAGGTGGGTAACCCCCAGAAATCCCTGAATCCATGGTCCAAATCACTAACTGAAGGTAACACCTTCACAGATTTTCAATATAAGCTCAAAGCATTCTGCAGAAAAATGTTTCATGAGGGGAAAAAGACCCCCAAACATATCTGACTTGCATTTCCACAATTAACACACATTTTAAAAGTCAGAGCCTCCACAGCCATGCAGCCCTGAAGAGCTCAAGGGTCTGTGGTTCAACTGAATCATCTGACTTTCAGGCAGAGGACATCTATTTTAGTTCATCAGACTTTCTAAAATTAACTGAGGTTCACAGCTTGGTAAAAAAAAAAATACATACTGAAAGAAGCCCTCTAAAACTGGATTGCATACTGATAATTAAAGTTCTATATTCTGAAGGCTTTTCTCAGGGTTTTTGCCTCTTTCCAGTAAAGTCATAGGAAATGGAAAACTGATGTTAAGAACAAGCTGAAAGGAGCAAGCTGACTTCCACAGTTCTCAGAAATACTGAAGGATTGAACAAAACACACAATGTCACGGTCAAAAAGGTGCAGCAGGATCTATTTTTGTCTTAAAGAAAAATAAGCTGCTAACAACAGAAGTACATTTAGCCTTACAAAAAAACCCTCCAATTTGTCATATTATTATTGTATCTATTATTTACTGAAATCAGGGAAGTCTATAAAGAGATTCTTTAAATATAAATGATTCCTCATGACTCCACACAAGACCTGGCAGTCTGGAGCCAGAACTGCCTTTCCTTTATCCTTTGAGCATGACACAGAATCCACCTGCTTGCATCCAACACATAAATCACAAGGACTGCTTTTTGCCTTCTGCNTTTTTTTTTTTTTTTTTTTTCATTCTTCCTTCCTTTCTTCCTTCTCTCTGTGTGTATGTGGTATCTCTGGGGGGGGGGTAATCTTTTAAGACTTCAGGCTTCAGAATTAAAGTAATTTCTCTTGATGCACAGTCTCAGTTGTCTTTAAAATCCTTAAATCATTTATACCTTGTTACCTCTCCCTCAGGTTTGTGCAGTATTAGAGGCTCAACTAGAGCCCAGTTTTCACTTATTTGTTGCACTGCAGGCTGAGGACAGAATTTAAGCAGCCTTATGTGAGTGAGACTAAGCAGTGATGCTTGTGGAAATGTCTCACCTAGCAATTCACATTTCCCCAGAGTCCCAACTTAAGCCAGGTCTGGGATCTTAGCACAGAACATTAAATCTATGGAGCCATTCATCTTCTTTACACCATAATCCCAAATATTCAACCTGCCCTATGCTCTCCTCCATCAAAAGAATTCCCATCACTGGGACTTCCTCCTCCCTCCCACCTGCAGCTCCGGAGGAAATCCTTCCTGCTCTCCATGAAGAGACCCCACGTTCCTGTTCTTGCTGCTCAGCAAAGCCCCTGCCAGGCTCAGTTTTATCCTCCCAGCAGCTCTGGGCACTCACCTGCTTCATGTCTGACTGCTCTGCCATTTATCAGCAGTTCACACTGTCTGACTGCTCATTTACAGACACAAATCCATTTTCATTAAGGAAAATTAACATTTCTCAGATGTGGGGAAGGTTTCTGTCCAACAGAGGAACAGTGTCAGCTGTTTTACGTTAACTTCATCACCAAGCTACAGATTTTCACCACCCTCCTTAATTTTTCAGTGCAGTCACAAACTGCATAAATTTCAAAGATTTTCCCACAATAAACAGTAAATTCTATTTGTGCCCATAGCTTCCTGAGGGTTGAGTTATTGGTTTTTTTCCTATTTTCACTTCTTTCAACAACGTGGCTTAAGATGGTCCTGTCAAGGTGTTTTTCATTTATTTCAACAATCTGATTCCTACAGCATCTGCTTTGATTTTCCACTAAAGCCCTTTACAGGGGCATATAAGCTTTATAACTAAAGTTAGTAAAGGTAAACGATTGTGAAATCAGAAATGGAAGAGGAGAATACTAATACAGGCAGAGAGAGGACCGAAAAATACCAACAAATTATTGCTTCCCACATTTCAACAACTCCACAAATTCATCTGTCCACTATGTGATCACTGTGATGTTCATCTCTCACAACTCTAACTCAGAGAAATTTTTCCTCAACAAACTTAGCTTACAGATTCTTCTCTGTACTAAAAAAAATCAATCCCAGAGATCTTTTATAGCTTCCTGAAAAATCCTACAGTATATATTTATATCTCTTTTTTTTTTTTTGGTCTTCAGTTTGATATTGTATAGCAAATTTCAGCACAGTAGAATGTATTGATTTGATCAGTACAATTTATCTACAGTGGGATAAGAAAAACAAATGTACATAATTTACAAATTTATTCAGGCAGCAGTGTCAGAAACAAAGAAGCAAACAGAAATAATATTTCTATCAACCTACACTGCTTAATTTAGAAGTTTATATGAGAAATAACATTCATGGGGAAAGTGGAAGGAGCATTTTTGTGCAGTATTATAAGCCACAGTCACTTTAAATCCTGTATTTCCACACTCATTAAATCTCTCTTCAGAGGAGTCTTGCTGACAAAATAGGATTTGGTTCTTTTAGAGCAATATCATTACCTGATGATTTTGAAAGCACCTTATTTTTCAAAGGGAGAGGGGAAGTGATCCTGTATTCCCTGGGATTGCACAGGGCAGCTCAGAGGAGCCAGGCCCAGCTCCTCTGGGCAGCTTTTGTGTGGGAAAGGGGAATGAACACACCCAGGTGGGATCTCTGGTTGTGACAGAAATACTGAATTACACAGGGGCAATCCTGATGTGGAATTTTCAGGTGCTCACTGAAAAAAAATCCCTCAAAAACTAGAAACATAGCTTTGATGCCTGTTTCAGGAATTGTTTATGTCTTAATAGCTCAGCTGGTCACCAGGAGTCATCATGACTGTCTTGTACTCTTCTGGACTCTTTCAAAACGAGCAATTTAATTTCACTTTCCAGTATTTTCCAGCAGCGATGAGACTCCTGCTCTTCCTTCTGCCACTAATTTCACAGGACCTAGCTGATAGAAGCTCTTCACCATTCCTGAAATTCAGGTAGGATAATCCCCAGAGCTCTCAGCAGCCACACTAAACCAAAAACATGCACAGAAAAGTAGTATTTCCTGGTTTTGTGTACCAAAAACTGTTGCTGCTGGTGTAATTTGTATTTCTGCTACTTTATCACACGGTGCTGACAGGGCTGCAATAGCCCAACTCAGCACTGCTTTGCTATTTCATTTTTGAGAAATGATTCCAAGGGATTTGGTGCCTTATTACAGCTTCATTAGAGAGGAACAAAAAGACATGTAACTGTCTAACAGCCTGTGGGCCTTTCATAGCATGGAGATTGCTGGAATAGAAATGCTTGAAAGTTCTCCTAAAATGGCCAGATGCAGCCCCAAACTCCCTTTATGGAGAATAAACTCAGGGTACTTTTTGCATTATTTCCATCCTATAGGAATAATGCAAACCAGGTGCAACAGAAGCAAGAGTTCAGACTGGGATTAATAAAGTCATAAATCAAAGTTTAAACTAAATACCCATTCCCATCTAAATGCTAGTAAATTCTAGTGGTTGTTGAAGTGTAATTCTTCTCTTTTTTGCCTTTTTTTTTTGCCCACGGAACCTCCATTTTCCAACGAGAGCCCATGGAAATGCAGAATGGTGTTTGTGCCTGAGTTCAGCCAGGTGAGACAGGGTTCCCTCTGTGTTCAGGTGCATTTTTCCTGGACGGCACTCAGGAATGGTGTGCACATTCATGGTATGATTTCCATATGTATTGAAAGATGCTGAGAATTGCAAAATATCTGCCCTTAGATAAGGATATAATGATGTTTTTACACCTGTCCTTCAAATGATTGCTGGCTAGGCCAATAAGGGGTGTACTGTTCATAAATCCTGTTTTAGGGAACTGAACCTGATTTGCAAAGCCATCCACAATGAGATGTTGATGCTCTGAACCCTTCTTACCAATCCACACCCTATTTCTTCCCAGCCAGGCAGTATGAACAACACTCTCACTGTTCTCTCCTTTTTACACAGAGCTGCTTTCATTCCCTCCTTTCTGGGCTGAAATCAGCAGAGTAGCTGCTCCTGCAGCAGCCTCTCTGCAGGTGATACAGCTGGGGGAGTTTGGCCAGGCTCTCACAAATACAGATCAGAATTCCTCAGACTCCTTTACCCTCAAAGCTGGTGAAGCTCTTGTCTCTTTAGGCTCCAGAAAGTAACAGATGCCAGTCAAGTCAAATATTCAGAATGGCTGGAAACTTCTGATCCTTCTAAACCACTCTTGCATGAAAGGTATGAAAGAGGAGCCCTTCCCAAGCATGTTCCAGCACAGAACTGCAGTGCTTGAGCAGCAACAGCAGCAGGAAGCTCAAATGTCCTGGTTATCTGCAACACCAGTGCAGGAGGAAGATCACACCAATATAGAAATGGCAATTTTTAAAAGACACTGAAGGAAGCTGAGCCATAACAGTCTAGAAGAGAAGTTCATTACACTTACATGTGCACTTACAATGTTTATGAGTCTCTAGGCCTGAGCAAATAAGCCAACACTAAATAAAAGGAAGCAGTCTGAAAGCTGTCATTGTGATCTACTACAGAATTTCAACCTCATTTAGATTTTCCCACTTCTCATACCACAATTCAATTCAAAAGAACCAAAATCCTTCTATAACCTTGTCTTCCACAATGGAATAAATCAACATGCTGGATTTAACTGAGGGGAAAAGACTGAACATGCTATAAGGATATAGAAAGGAAATGATACAGAAAAGATCTGTCTCTGGCTACACTTTCACATGTGTAGTCACCAGGGAATGATGAGCATTTTGCTATAAGAAACACAAAATACTACTAATTCTAGCAACATCTAATTCAGGGGAAGGGACAACACTGTTAGGCCATAGTTCAAGGGGGGCTTAATTTCAACCACGAATTAAGTCCTGATTCCACATAATTCATATGAAAGACTTTCTACTGTTGAGGTTTTTAAAGTTAAAGTATCAGCCTTTGCTTTAATGATCAGGTGAGTCGCTCCTACAGGTAGAGAATATCCTTGTGCTGAAAATAAGTTTTCATTTTCTTTCTCTCATACATACTTTAAAGCATTTAAAGTATAATCGTTCCAGTTGCACATCCAAGTGATCTCCTGGTATTGTAGCAAGGTGCAATCTCCACGCAATTGCATTGAATCAGCTCCTCAGGAGCTGGCCCTGCCCTCCCACCAGGGATGGGCTCACACGTGGCTCTGCCTCTGAGCTCTCAGGGTCTGTGTCTCCCTTCTCTCTCAGCCTGGTTTTTGCCAGCAGGGTTGTACAGACCCCACTGCTAATCAGGGACTACAAACAAGCCAGAGCAAAGCTGTGCAAACCAGCCAGGGCAAGAGAAAGCCTTTCTGCTGGCCTTGGCCTGGAGTCAATTGTGAGTACTCAGGTGTGTTATGTACCAAACCCCTGCAGGCTACTGACACCCCAAACTGCAACAGAACAAAAAATCCTTAGCTGAAGGCAGAAATCACTGTAGATATGACAGAATGGGAGGCCCTTCCTAATAAGGATTAAAAAATTAAGTTTCTGAGACAGTACATTGGCAGCAGCCATTTACTTTATCTGTACATTTGGGAGCACATTGAGGAGCAGCTTTTCAATCTGAAGGATCAAATCTGACACAATTCATCAGACAAAAACAGTGAAATCAAAAAGACAGTAACTGGAAAATGTAATCCTCCCCTGAAATTCTCCTCAGCTCACCATCTGCTTCCATTCTATTACATCCCACTGGGGACTCACTGTCTTGCAACATCTCTCCTGGGTGGGATTGCCACAGATGTAGCAGGCAGGGCTGAGAGCTCTGCTGCAGGACCCCAGCCAGGCTTTGGGGGACACAAAAGGCAGCCTGTACCTTCCCCAGGCAAAGAGAGCCCAGTGCATCACACAAGGAGCAGGGAACCCACACCCAACACACCAGAGCAGGACAAAGTTTGTCCTCACAGAAAGCAGCCAGGTTTTCCTGGAGTGAAAGCAGCAGGATTGAGCTACCACGATGGAAAATTTCTGAGCATTTAACTGCAGAGGTTCTTTCCTCAGAATGCCCTCAAACCCAAGTGGTGCCTGCAGTTGTCAGAACTATTTTGCTGACACAGAAATGCATTGTTGGTGCCTAAGATGTGTATGGAACCACTGTGACAGGAATTTCTTTGAAGGAAAGAGCTCCGAGCCATCTGGGGAGAATAGCAGCCAAGCAGTGCTGACTGAAATGCTATTTTCAGTCTTCCACAGCTCCACTAGACTAAAATGGTGGAGATTCTATTTTAAAATATATATAATCCCTACAGCATAGAGAGAACAGGGAATGCTGAGATCTATCAATTATCCACTAGAGTTTAGGACATTGCTAGCAATCCAAATGCATTATCAAATGTTATTCTTTATATATTAACTTACCCCTACCTATACTTATTGTAGTGTGATCTATGCCATACACCTCACAGGCCTGAGAGCTTGGGGGGAAAAAGAATTGTGTTTTCTTGTTAATTTGTTCTTGATTCTCTACAATTCAAAGTGCACATTCTTTGAACAGGACGTTTAAGTGACCATTTCTGCTCCCAAAGAGAGACTCAGCAGCAGCAAAGGAACAAAAATGAATCTGTTTAACTTATTCATCTGAGTTTCAACTGCAGCTGAGTTCAGTGTGGCAGAAACAGAATCCTGAATGCCCCAACCATCTCAGTGCACTTGAATCGAGTTCAGCTGTGAGCAGGAAAGCTGAACCATGCCCAGGTGAAGAGCAGAAAGTTTTTATAAATAAAGCTCCTTATTATTTCTGTTTATTCCAATAACGATCAGACAAGGTGTTCTACCAGAAACAGCAGAAGTGTTGGCCTGGTGGGGGTGAGCTCCTTTGCCCTCCAACACCTTTTACCAGAGCTTACCCCCCTTAGCTCAGCCCAGCCATGCACACAGGTGTGCTCTCACCTCTCCCCACCCCTGCAGCCCCAGGGGGTCAGATCACGTTGTTGAAGTCAAATCTGTGTGGAACAGTTTCTCCCATTAACCACAGTCCTTTGGGAACTGATAACTCCTGCTGGTGTTGTGCTAATGCTGATTAGAGATTTCTTCAGTACAAGCTGCCTGCAGTGGCCCTTCCTTGCTGAAACATGGAAGCACCACACATTGAGCAGGGTCTACAATGCCCCTGCCCACCACATTGGCTCCAAATCCCCCAATTTTTATACAACGACCTATTTTAGGTTCTATTAGGAGAACCACTGCTTCATACCTTGCAAACAGCAAATAAATGTTGTCAGCAATCATAAATTATCTATCACAGAGGGGTCTTCGAGGTATTAACAAAAAAGGAATTTACCTAAAATGTCCCAATTTTTTTTTTCCTGGTCAAGTTTTTTTTTTATTATTACTAAGGTGAACCCTCATGATCACTTCAAAATACATTAATAAATTTCAAGCAAGGCAAAGGAAAGCAATTCATGTTACTATTCATATTTTAAGATATGTTATGTGTTAAAATCCATTTGTCCTTTCACTGAAATGCCAGAACACCCAAATGCTGAAATGCTTACACCTCATTTCTGCAAAAGGTCACGTCGATTCTTCAGGATGAGAAGTTCACACCTTCCCACTTAGCAAAAAATGGGAGATACAACAAAAACAAAATATGTTTAATGAGAAACTTCTGATGTACTGAATCCATGTTGTCTCAGACTGGGTGAACTAAAGCAGAAAACAAACAGTTCTTTACAGCAGCTGGCAAGGATCTTAACATGCAAGAAAGCCAGGAAACTCCTGAAACCTTTACAAATCCCTTTGAAAACCCTTCCATCAGATTCATTTCAGTGTCTTGAAGTCTGGAAGCCTCCAGGGATTTTGGACCCATTAAAAGCCTGTGACAATGCATCAGTTTAGACAGATTTGGAATGAACATAGATTCTTTTTATTTCTTTTTCATTATTTATTCCAGTCTAAGGTCTCTTTTTAATTTCTGACTGAGTGATGAACATACATCTACTGAGCCTTTCAACGTCTGATAGGATATTACCTTTCTTACTTTGCAATGCAAATGCAATAAAGCATTAGGAATGTTCTAAATAGACTGTTCTAAATACAAGACTGTTTGGTTTATCTGTTATTTTTCTGACAAATTATTTTTCTGAAATTATTATTCTGCTTGTGTGACACAAAGCATGATCATAGTAAATTAATTGGAAAATTATGTTTCGCATTTGCACATTTTCAGTATTTTATTTTCTTCATAAATTTTTGAAAACTGTAGTGCTTTGGGAAACTGTTTAAGCACTGGAATACCTCATGAACAGCAGCTTTCCCCATTCACATTCAGGAGCAGTTCTTTCAGGAGGACCATTACCAGAATGACTTGCCTTGGTTTTAGAAAACACATTTTAACATAAGAACAAACTCACTGCTTGGAATTTCAAAACATCCTGGCACAACTGGGTTTTTCTGTATTTCAAATTCCAATATGCTGTGGGTTTCCCCCCCTCTCCTCCCTCTGGTGCCGTGTTGAAAATCAATTAAATGTCTGTGTCCCAGCACCACCCCTCCAAACAGGTTTGATCGAGACAATGGCCACTATCCTGAGAATGTTTGCTGTCTCCAGAGCCAGGAATGGGGGAAAATCTGGAAGGTGGAATATCTGGAATGTCAAATATTGTCACCACTGGGAGCCTATCAAGAAATGATCCCAAGTCTGTGGCAGCACAAACCCTTGTGGCTCCCAGTGTGAATGAACCTGGAAACCCCAGCCTGGGGCTGGATGCATGGATCCACCATGGATCCACCATGGCACAGCGAGGTGCCAGGAGCTTGGAATGTAATTGTTTATAACCTTGCTTTATGATCATTCCAGCAGCAGAATGCTGGGAACACCTCATTAGCTTATGTAAATTGCTATGTTAATGAGCCCTGCCTCTCCTGAGCAGGACTCCCAGTCAGGCTGGTCACCGACTGCTCCCACCCACCTGGATTTTGGGAGTCCCTGGGACCTTCTCTGTTCCACTAAAGGTAACAGCACCACTGGAGGCATTGGATTGCTATGGAATACGATGCTGTCCTCCAGTCCCATTGCTCAGCTGTGTCACCAGACAGATCCCTTGCTGGGGTGGCCAATAACTGGCTTCCAATAAGCTGCTCGTGCCACCAGAAAGGTTCCTGGAGGTCTGAGGGCTCAAGAACTGCCATGATGTTCAGTCAATGGCAGGTCACCTACTCCAGATCAGAGAATGTGGCAACACCCACTGCCCCAGGCCTTGATCTTACAAGAGACCCTTTTACCACTTCTTTCCCACTTGCAATAATAAAAAACAAAGCCCATCAATTTCCCCCTAGAATTCACCTTGGCTGCAATGCCCTTCCCAGTTAATAAAACTGAGACTGGGGATGTGTTATGACTCCAGCCACATCATCTTATTGTCATCTCTTATCTTAGATTTAGATCATAAGCTTTATGAGGCAACGTCTGTGGTTTTGGGCTGATTTGATACAGTGGCTGATGCACAGGCTTAATTCAAAACTGGGGCTCCTAGGAATTGTCACTAGTGATAAAAACAACTGTATTAATGAGCATGCATTATCAATAATATCATTAGCATTATTCTCTGATAAATGTCATCGTTTCAAAATCAATGTCAGGCAATTATTTTAAAATATACACTGAATGGATTATTTTCTAATAACCCTACAAATGTGTGCCTTGGTCAAACAAAGAGACAAATTCAGCTCCAGCTAAGCATGAAATACTCTGTAATGTTTTCATTATGAGTCTACATATGAGGCTGTTCATTAGACAGACTAAATAAGTAGACAATAAATAAAAATTGAAAGAGAGAAATGTTCAGGGCATCAGGATAAATTCAGCAGAGTTCCCAGTTTTTCTCTGATAACCAGACTTTGCAGCCCTCCTGGATTCCTACAAGACCCCTGCTGCCCTTTGCCAGCTGTGCCAGGCCAGGCCAAACAGCTGGAGCTGTGCAAGGAGCCCCCAGGTCAGTGGGAGCTCCTGCCTCCTGATCTCCCTGGGTTTAGGGTCAGGGTCTTCCCTTCCAAGCTCTGCTTTTTTGTGCTTTAATGAAAACAACTTCATGGTTAATGAATTGTTATTGTTCTCTCTCAGATTATTGGTTTAAGTGCAATTAATTGACAACTAATGACAGGAAACCTGGTATAAAAACCTTCTCTCTTTTGTGCTGTCTGCACTCTCTCCCATGGAAGAGGGCTGGGCTTGCCACCTACTTCTTCCAGCAAAGTAATGATCATTTTGAAAGAGCATTACCAGTGTTTCTGGGCTATATATAGAGATACACATGTAGCTGTGCATTAAGCACCATCAGTGTGCTTCTTCCTTCACTTATCATTTTTACCACGAAAGAACAAGATGACGATAATATATACAGAGCATTTAAGAGTATTTGTTTCCCCTGAATACACTAATTTTGGTGATATTCATCATCATTAGGCACAAGGTTTGCTTCCATGCCTTTTTATTTTGGTGAAGAAAGCTTTCTCCCCAGCAGTATTTGCACTTGTACAGATTTGGATCCTCCCACTGGTGGAAGCTGTACGTACTAGCTGGATTCAATGAGTGAATTGAAATTACAGAAATGTGTACATAAATATTCATCTCCTTAGGCTGTTTTCACCTCCTTTCCCCTCAAAAAATGTCTGAGTGCTGTAGTCAGTGGATTAAGGCACGCTGAGCAAGGGTGGGGAGGAATCAGGTATCAATTTCCCAGCCATTGCAGTGACCTTGTCTTTCACAGAAAAGGGCTGGGGACACGTTAATGCTTCAATCAGCTGCTCCTTGGTACCACCCCAGGGACAGAGCGGCTCCTTGTGTGAAAGATGTGCAGCCTGGGCACTGCTCTGGGGACGATGGCATTTTGCTTTCTCTACTTTTACAGGAATTAGGAGCATAGAGAAGTGTTTCTCCTAGAAATTAAGCTACCTAACAACTTGGGGTTTGCTGTTTGATTTTTTAAAAGGTGTAAAATAAGTGCAACCAGATATCCCTTTTTCCTTAACTAGTAGCTATTATTTCTGTATCTTGAGGAATAAGAACTATTACAGAGACGATTCTCTCATTGCTCTACCAGAAACTGGCACTTGCAGAATACTCAAAATAAGTAATAAAATAATAGAAAATGATTTTCATGTCTCTACACAGGGAAAAAAGAAAAAAAGAAAAAAAAAAAAAAAAAAAAAAAAAAAAAAAATTTTTTTGTCTCCACAACAGAGAAAAAAAAAAAAAAAAAAAAAAAAAAAAAAAAAAAAAAAGGAAAAAAAATTCATCTCATCTGGTTCTCCTGGAAGTAACTGAAGTACAGTGAGATTAAATGACTTCATCAAAGAAAGACAAGAGTCAGGTCACTCCCTTTAGACCCTTAATATGTCAGATACACATTTCATTTTGTGTCACCACCTACAATGGTTCACAAGGACACATGACAAGCTAATTTAAGGAATGGGATTGAAAATTTTCATGGAGTAAGGAACCTCAACATGTGTTTAAAATGCAGGAGAGTTAGATGCCTAACACATACCTTGGTCTGGATTTCCCTTATAAGCAATTGAACAATTAAAGGGAAAAAAAAAAAAAAAAAAAACAAACCAAACCATTAACAGCCATTCACTGTCACTGTAGCCTGGAAATTAAAATGCCTTTGAAAATAAAGACAGTTCAGGTGATCTGCCTGTACTGTGCCTCCAGTTTGGATAGCAGGATGCCTATTACTATCCAGCAGCAATGGAAAAAGGCTTTTTCTCCCACTGGCCCCATCAGATTACACCCCTCCATCACTTTCTCCCTCCATTTAGTGATGGCTGGGTTTGGGCAAACGTCTGCAATAAAACAGCTCCTCTTTACACAGCAAAACAAACAACACATGGTAAATTTAATACAACCAATCATCTCCCTCTCCAAACGACTTTCACTGCATTTGCTCCTGATAGTAAGTGACAGCTGTGTTTAATGAGCTGGAAGAACAGGTCAATAAAATAAATATATATGTGTATATATATGCATGGTGCTTAAGTGTCTATCCCATATATGCAGACATTAAGGCAGCTCATGGTGTTTTACCCTCCTGCACGATTTTATCATAATGACAGAGCACCACAGGTTCCATCAAACAAGATTAAGGATTATTTCCTCCCTCAATACTGCCAGTAATTCCTGAGTATTTAAAATGCATTCTGCAAATCTGTAGGTTGGTACAGATGATCAGAGACCACACCAAGGATGTCTTTGCCTGGCTCTGTGGAGTTCATTACTGAAACAGAAGCCCCTTATCTCTTCCAATATTATTTCCCTGCTCCTTCCCAAGGAAGAGTTCTCTCTTGGAATCAGCTGCTCTGCACTTTTTACTAATGCAAATAAACATTTCAAAATTACAAACCTAGAGGGCTGAGAAGCTGCTAAACCCAAATAGTTTTGAGACCTATCCAAGGAACACTGTAGCATTTTCCTACTGTGCAAAACCCAAGGCATTTCCTACACAGCCACTGTTGGTAGCAGAACCCACCACCAAGGATTTGCCTGACACTGCCCAGCACTTCCAAGGCCCAACTTCCTCCTTGGATGTTTATTCTCAGATCTTCTCTTAGCCCCAGAAATTGAGGCTTTCTTAAATCCATGTACTCAAAAAAACCCCCGAAAAAAACAACACCAACAACAACAACAAAAAAGGCAATAAAGGCACAAGGCTATAATTTCAGTGTTTAAAGAGCATTGAACATTATTAACCCAATCAAGAATATTCTCCAAACTGAGAGAATGTGAAATGCTCTCAAGCAAGAATCTAGGGCAGAGCACAGCTCAGACCAACAGCTCAGAGTTTCCAATTGCACTTAGAATCCTGGCAATAAAGTGCCTAATTTACTACAGCAGGATAATGATCCTCAAAGCACTGTGGAGGCATCTGGGATTGTGACTTGAAGGAATCCAACTTCTTGGCTCTATTCTTCCATATTCACACACAGGCCTGAAAAAGCTGAGTTGATCCTTTCAAAAGTGAAGTTAATGAATTAAAGTGTAACAGTGAAGAAGTTATTAAGCATTGAGGATCAGAGCAAATGATCCAAATGCTGTCTCTGTGAGAGTAAAGGGAATGAGTAATTAGCTGTGGCTTTGCACCCTAACACAGAACCAACCAGCACACCCTGGGTTTGCTTTCAGATCAAAACCATGTCTGAAAGGTTCATAAGAAAATAAAATCTGTCACAAGCTGAATGAAATGACTGAGTCCTCCAAGCCTGCTGGTCTGCCACCTAACAGAGACCACCATTAGATTCCAGAGGAAGAGGAGAATCCTGGCATCACATTAAGTGCAGCATAATGCTCCAGGTGAAGAATATGCAGGTTTTGGAAGTCTGCATAGGATAAGTATACCCAAAAATGCTCAGAAGGTGCAGGCTACAGATCAGTAGTCACCTACTCCAGCCCTCAACATTATTAGAGAAATTAAATTAATAATTATTTACAAATTGAATCAATTCTACCAGAAGTGGGTGTTCCAGTTTGGACACTTGATACAAGAGGAAAAGACAGGGGAATGGCCTCCCTTACAAATCCCAGAAAGCAGTGAGATATACACAACACTACAATTCTGTTCTCATCCCCTCCAGCTCCGCCTCAGACTTACAACAAGAAATTGAAAATTCTTATTAATTCATTTCTGGAAGAGAGCAAAATCTCCCAGAGATGGTTTTAAATTTGTTTGTGAAGAACATGAGGACTCAGATGCAGCAGTTTAAAGGGAAGCAAACAGCTTTCAATTTACCTTGCAGCCCATTATCATCCCAGGCTGCTGAGGCAGAAACTTCTGCACTCCAGCATCTCTGTGGCATCCCTGTGGCCAGAGAGAGCTGTGCTTATTTATGCAGCACATGGATGGAGAGCAGTGTGGGGTGTGGGAGGGAGGGGAAATCCCCCCAGTCCCCCCTGAGCAGAACAGCTCCTGAGCCCTGAGATTGTGTCTCCAAACCCCCAAATGTTATTGGGCACCCTCAATACTGACTCAGCACAGGACATTATTCAAGGGGCAAACACTGCCCAAAGAGCAAAACTATTTTGGGTTCATTTCATCTCTGTTGCTGTAGGACACGAATTCAGGCACATAGACTCCATTTATCAGAAGGCTGGAAATACTCCACTTTATTGACATTTCTAACTCCTTATGTACTATTTTACACAGGTCCATATGATTGGTGGGCAAAGTTACCACCTATTCAATCATACTGGTCAAAAACGGAGGGCCATCAAGAAGTTCATCCTCTTAACAAGAATTCAAAACAAGATAAACTTAGCAAAAACATTTCTCCATTTTACTTAGCATTCCGTGAGAACAGAATTTTAGAAATCAAAACATCTCAGGCTGAAAATCAGGGCTACACATCTCTGTTCTACTTGCCAGGTTAAAGGCAGCCCAAATAACCCTCTTGAATGCTCAACAGTTTCCAATAAGGTTTCAACACAAAATTGAGCAGATTTCCATCACTCTCAGAGAAACAGTGGGGAGCTGAGCAATCTGAAAACCAGCTTCTTACCTAAAAAAAGGAACTGATTTCCCTCTCTTCGAAATCTCTTCAAGTGGACTACAGATAGTTTATCCAGATACACTATGATTTTCGTCTAGGTGAGTTATGTTTGCATGTGGAATTTGAGTCTTGAGCTCAGAATTGCTTTGAAGCTGCCACAAGGACTCTGCAATCTTGTTCTAACAGGATTTAAAATCCCACTTCCCAGTGGAAGCCAATTAAATCAATCTGGGGTTCTATTGTCAATGAAAAATTTCAAACTTTACTTAGAATGAGAGGAGAAAGTCACATGCTGGTGGCACTTGTTGTTTTACTTGTCACAGTTTAACAACTGGGAGTGTCTCTCTTTTAATTTGATTCTACAGTACTTGAAAAGCCTCAGTGCTGAATAGTTACCATTTCAACTTACAGCTCAGCAAAATCAGACCAGGGACTCTCTTTTTTATGCCATTTAGCACCTACACAGAATTTTCAAGTGTATTTTGAGCCACTTCTCCAGTAGGAAAGCAATTTAATCACAATTATGGCTCTGGTTTCTGGTTTTAGCTGTGACCAAGGCACTTTGATGCTGTGTAAAGTTCTTTTACCAAGTACCTGAACTCTGTAGGAGCCAGGGCCTCCTTCTTGGAGTCCTCCATTAAATACTCTTCTGCAGAATTTGGTGCATCCTGTGCCACCAGTTTATGATACAATATTGCTGATATTAGGAAGATAGCAGAACTATCTAAGCATTTTTAATTATCTAATTGAATACTTCTTGACAATTAGTAATTCACTGTAAATTGGAAAACTGAGGTTTATCATGCTAAAAGAAAAAATGAAAGTATTTGCTACAAAATATTGAACTACCAAATCAAGTTCACTAGCCAGTTGTGATGAAATGGCAGTGAGGGTTATGATGCTAAAGAGCAGCTAAAGTCCTATTCAGCCCTTATTAATGCAAGGAATTTTCTCAATAACATTCTGAATTGCAAGCTCAAGCCTCAATAGCTCAGTCAATATTCTTAACCTGAATTTCTTCATCATTCACAAAACTTTGCAAATCAAAAGTGCACAAAAGCCACAGTTTTCCAGTGGATATAGACATAGAAATCACAGTGGCTGCTGTGTTATTCAGCCAGGCAATGGTTGCCCTGAAAGGAGTGATCAAGTATGCTTTGCCCTTATTTTAAAACAAAGAGGGCAACAGCTAAAAATTAAAATCTCATCTATTGCAGTATCCTAGAAATTATTTAAAATAATCCACATAACAACAAAACTCCGTGATTTCAGAGTAGAATTTCCTAACATATTCAGTTCATTCAACATAGAAAAAGTAAAAATATTCTATTGTAGCCCCAGTTTGCCAACAGTGCCAGCCTCAGTTCTGCACACATGAACTCTGAACACTTGTGTAGCCAGAGGTGTAGACTTGAACAGGGATTTAACTGCTTTACTCAGTGACTTGTAATGCATGGCTATCACAGACAGAATAAAATCTGCCTGATTAAAAAAACTCTGGAGGGAATCTCAAAATTAGTCTCTTAATGACTTCTATAATTTTAAAAATGAGATTAAAAAGTTAAAGAAATTATAAAAAATGAGCCACCTTACAATGTGTTCTTTTGTTGGGTCTTTGATTAACTGAAATCTGAGAAGGGATGACCCATGAATAATTGTCAGTTCATTTCAAAACCTCTACTCTCCATCTTGCTATTCAGTCTCACCCAACTTCTAAAGTGTTTAATTTAAAAAAATGATTCGACCAAACCTTTTAAATTGTTCTGTAGACCTTGAATGCTGAAACACAGTAAGTTACCAGGCTACCTTATTCTGCTAGCAAAAGAGTAAAAAAAAAAATCACTCAAATTTCTTTTTTATTATTTTTTAGATAAAACCCTCTCTGCTGGGGCTCAGCACTATCCTCTGATGGAGACAGCTGCAGTTCATCTGTGGTTTGGCAGTGGGCAAATTCTGACTGCCATGAATGCATTTGTTGTATCAAAACATTTGATGGCTTAATTTTACCCATTTCTCTACTCTGACAGAGTGGGTAGGACTGGTTTCATCACTGCTCAGTGTGTGACGAGGTGGTGACAAGGTGGGGTTTGGCTGGGCTCAGTTTTCGAGGTCCTTTCCAGCCAAAACGATTCTGTGAAGGCTGTGATCAGGAGCTGTGATCAGCCAGGAGCTGTCTCAGGCTGCACCCAGGGTCCACTGACAGCAAGGAAAATTGTTTCCCACGTTGTGTGCCTTGGGATCCATCCAGCAAGGCAGAGCTCTGAGCATTCCTGTCCTTGCTCAGCCTGGTGGCACAAGGCTGAGAGTTCATTTCTCATTAACATTTCTGACTAACCCAAGTGTTCCTCTACAACACAGAGGCAAAGAACAAATTCTAGCTGAGGAAAATGATGTTGGCTACTCTGGTATCACATTGATAATTATCTCTAATTGTTATTATTTCACATTTTAGGGAATTGGGACTTAAAAGTTGACTTAAGAGCTCTGGTATTCAGTGGCTGTAGACAATGAGAAATGTCAGCTTACCAGCTGACATTTGCTAAATTAATTAATTGCTAAATTGCTGGGCCACGTCCTTAAGTTCACGGATTGTCCATTAAATTCAACTGCTCTTATAAAATACCTTAAAAACCCCAACATGTGCAATCTTTCCCCAGCTCGAGGATGGCCAGTTCCAATCAATGTCACTGTAGAGCCCAAGCTGTATTGTTTATTTAAATATTCCAACTATTTCACTTTCAGGTAGCAGTACATGATGTTTTGCTTATTTCCTTTGTTTACCACTTCTCTTTCTGATTCAGGGGTTTAAAACCAGTAAAACTGAATATATTATCTACACTGAAGAATCTCTTTTCTTGTCTCCCTCTCTCCCCACTCTGTGAGAATGTTAATTTTGCTGCCAGGTCAGCTTTGGCAATCTGATGCCAACTCCCCAACCTCTCTCTATCTCCTGATAATAATTTTTTAAACAATAAAGATAAAACCAATTGTAACACGTTTTTGTAAGAGCCCAGGAAAAAAAATCCATATTTAAATTGCTGCACTGACTTGAAAGTTCAAGGAAGCAGAAAGAAGATGATTATGCTCCTTTATTTTCAGATTTTGATATCTTGGCAGGCACACTCTGACACTGCAAACATGCTCTGCCTTATAATGCTACACTTAGGGATGAAATTTTAAGGACATTTTAAAAGTTATATAAGGAGATTTATTGACAAGAAACTCAAAACACTGTCTTTGTAGACTTTATTTTATTGTTAAGTTTAATTAATGTTTCCCTCAACCTTGATCTAGATAATTCTGTCTCTTGGAAGGAGGATGAGGGGAAATTGTTCAGGTAAAAAAAAAAATCTACAGCCCTGAAAAATAAACTTTTAATTAAGACCAAGAAAACCCAACCAATCACAAAATCCAAATTCAAGACAGAGATAAAATGGAGTCATTTGCATTTTCTAGATTAACACCAAACTGTCTGCAATCAATGCATGGGGAGTCCAAACACAACATTTCTCCAATCAATGCAAAAGCATTCAGCACTAAACCCAACAGTGAATTTAAGCTAACACCTTAAATGTCTGTTCTTGTGAGAACCAGTCTGAAATCTCCAGCCATCCACACTCAGGTGGAAATGCTTGCAGGTTTAGATGATCAGGAAACTTTCAATTAGACCTGCAGGGGGCTCAGGGAAATGTTAAAGAAGGCCACACTCCCTGTCTGCATCACTCCCTGTCTGCACAGCTCCCTGCCTGCATCGCTCCCTGTCTGCATCACTCCCTGTCTGCACAGCTCCCTGTCTGCATCACTCCCTGTCTGCATCACTCCCTGTCTGCATCACTCCCTGTCTGCATCACTCCCTGTCTGCATCACTCCCTGTCTGCA
>VZTR01017666.1:86995-142908 GCA_013400775.1 Chaetops frenatus
GTGCACCGCTCCCTGCCTCCCCCGCTCCCTGCCTGCACAGCTCCCTGCCTGCACCGCTCCCTGCCTGCACAGCTCCCCGTCTGCACAGCTCCCTGCCTGCACAGCTCCCTGCCTGCACAGCTCCCTGTCTGCACCGCTCCATGTCTGCACAGCTCCCTGCCTGCACAGCTCCCTGTCTGCATCACTCCCTGTCTGCATCACTCCCTGTCTGCACAGCTCCCTGTCTGCATCACTCCCTGCCTGCACAGCTCCCTGTCTGCATCACTCCATGTCTGCACAGCCCCGTGTCACAGGGGCAGCAGGAGCTGCCCAGGCAGGAGAGCAAGAGCAAGGCTAACATTTACTGATAATTCCTTGTTATTTCCAGCCTCAGGCCTTCCTCACATTTCAGTGCCTTGACATTTAACTGACCTTGACAGATTTCTCTTGCATGAATTTTTCCAGTCTCATTTTTAATCTATGTAAACTTTATCAACCATAAAATCTGACAAGAAGAAATTCCATGGCTTAATTAGAGGTTCTGTTAATCAGCAGCTCCTTTTGTTTTGAAGCTGCAGCAGCAGTTTCCTTTGGGGTGTCCTAACCCTTGCAGAGGAAGAGACAATGAACTCTCACAGTCTATCACTGCTCACACTTTCACTCAGGTGCTGCAGATCTTTGTCTTAAGCTTCCCCAGTCACCCAGTTCTAGGCTGGAGAGCTTTTTTTTGTGATCCCTCAAGCAGAAGCTCATACATCACATTGTTCACACAATGAATGACTGTGTGATCATTTGCCATCCTTATGTAGACTCCACATACATTTGAAGTTTAACTAAATTCAGCTGAAGCAGAAAAATAAAGCCTGAGGTTGCAGAGCACTTGAGAGAAGCCAGTGTGGTTACAGGGAGGCAGCACAGATTTAGGCAGGGCAGGTTATGCTCACCCAACCTCCTCGAGCCCTGTGAAGGCATTACTGCAAGTGACAGATCAGAGAAATCCTCTGCTTGTCCTGCAGTCAGTTTTTGCAACAGCATTTGGGAAAATCTGCCTCAGAGATGAACGGCCAGGAGTCCCAGGCTAGAGGGAAAAACAGGGCACTGGATCCAGGAGCAGCAGCAGAGCAGAAGGAAGGAGAAGGAATTTCACCTTCATTTGCACAGCCCCTTCCCGTGGAGCACAGCCCTGTCCCTGCCCAGGTGTGTCACCCAGCTCTGTCCCTCTCTAGGTGTGACACCCAGCCCTGTCCCTGCCCAGCTGTGTCACCCAGCTCTGTCCCTCTCTAGGTGTGACACCCAGCCCTGTCCCTGCCCAGCTGTGTCACCCAGCTCTGTCCCTCTCTAGGTGTGACACCCAGCCCTGTCCCTGCCCAGCTGTGTCACCCAGCTCTGTCCCTCTCTAGGTGTGACACCCAGCCCTGTCCCTGCCCAGCTGTGTCACCCAGCTCTGTCCCTCTCTAGGTGTGACACCCAGCCCTGTCCCTGCCCAGCTGTGTCACCCAGCTCTGTCCCTCTCTAGGTGTGACACCCAGCCCTGTCCCTGCCCAGCTGTGTCACCCAGCTCTGTCCCTCTCTAGGTGTGACACCCAGCCCTGTCCCTGCCCAGCTGTGTCACCCAGCTCTGTCCCTCTCTAGGTGTGACACCCAGCCCTGTCCCTGCCCAGCTGTGTCACCCAGCTCTGTCCCTCTCTAGGTGTGACACCCAGCCCTGTCCCTGCCCAGCTGTGTCACCCAGCTCTGTCCCTCTCTAGGTGTGACACCCAGCCCTGTCCCTGCCCAGCTGTGTCACCCAGCTCTGTCCCTCTCTAGGTGTGACACCCAGCCCTGTCCCTGCCCAGCTGTGTCACCCAGCTCTGTCCCTCTCTAGGTGTGACACCCAGCCCTGTCCCTGCCCAGCTGTGTCACCCAGCTCTGTCCCTCTCTAGGTGTGACACCCAGCCCTGTCCCTGCCCAGCTGTGTCACCCAGCTCTGTCCCCGCCCAGCTGTGACACCCAGCCCTCCCTGGAACACAGCACCTGTGGGACACACAGACCTCAGGCACTGCAGAATCAGCACTGAGCAGCCTTTACAGGAAACTGCTGATTAATTTTATCTGATTGAAATTAGAGGAGCAACGAGAGCAAGGTGAGCAAATTGTAATTACTGAGGCAAAGCAAGCTCAAGGTACCTCCCTGAGTGGGGCTCAGCAAGGACACGAATAATGCATTTCTAGCTCTTCTGCAAGTCATTAAATATGTGTCAAAAAAGTGTTTCAAGAACTTACCCACCCATTTCCAGTACCCAGGTCAGTGGGTTCATGGCATGGCACTACATTAGACAGTGATCTGATAAACATTTCCTCTAAAGGGCCTCAAAGCAGCCAGCAAAAATACTAAAAATACATTAGAGTTTTCTTCTGGTGTATTTTTACTGCCATAACCAGAATGTGTGAGAAACACATTAATCTTTCTCATGCACTCTGGCATCCTAATATGAAGATATTAAGGCAACCATAATTTTTTGTCTTTTTTGCACAAGTGAGGCAAATCTAGCGGAATGACTTTGTTTATGGAACAGTCTGGGATTTTTGTTATGGCAAGATTGTGGCACATTACACAAATATATGAGGTCCTAATGTACCATCCTCAAAGCACTTGGATACTGATAGGCAGCAATGGAGAGATAATTACAACTTTTAAGAGAAGGAACAAAGAAATATCCCCCTACTGAGTAGTATAAATTCAAGGCTAATAAGTAGCTATTAGTATCACACAAGTAGAGCTGTGTAAATTATGCAGAAAAAGTATTTACAGATCCATTTCAGTTTCCAAGTGAATTACTTTCAGCCATGTGCTGGATGCTCACTTTCATAAAAAATTAAAGCTGTTGTGTTTTACTACAGAAACACAGCTCGTGAAGGGGAAGTTTTTAAGTTTCATTAGACAGTGATGTTATTGAAAACAGGTTTTGAATCTTCACCAAATATATTCATGTAGAGGTGCTTGTGTGCCCAACCAATTAAGGCCTGGGAGGTCCATGCAGTGTTCTAAATCATTCATTGCAAGAATCAAGCTCAAAGTTCCAATCTGTGCAATAAAGTTTACGGAAAACATTTCTCAGAAACATCTGAATAATTAATACACAGCTGAGAGAATCTCAAGCCATTCTGCAAGTGGGAGAAAAAAAATATTTTCTATGAATTATTCATTTAGCTCTGCATACAACTCTTTCCTTAACCCAGGAGGATTTACTCTTTTTAGGTGATTATCTTCCACAGCGGCTCTGCTACACTGGAGCTGAAGTGATGCTGTGTTTGTGACTCTCGGCTGCCTCCTGGGGTAGCTGCACCACAGCAGCCAAGCACTTTCAAACACAAAAACAGACTGAAGGAGGCAGATGTTTGGATTATTCTATCCCACTACCAGCAACCTGGCTGCCATTAGCTGAGAGGGGAAGATGAGCTGCACCCTCCACCCTGGTGCTGGAAAGGTGTTTGGACTGAGACACCAGGGTGGGAGGGAGTTCACTTTGTCACTACAGTGCAGAAAGGACCTTGTTATTTGCCTTTCAGAGCACTTCTCTACAGGGTTGAAATACACATTGCAAACTTTCTGGGAAGCTTCTGTTCATTCCTCTCTTTATTGTTTGAAGTTTGCTGGGCAGAACAGGAATCCTTCCCTGTAATACCTGTTGTTCCTTATTAACACAGATTAGCCTTCCCTGATTTTAAAACAAAAACACCCAGGTAACACAATGAAATTTGTTCAGTGATGCAGCAGAAAACAATTACAGCACAGAAACATGAAGATTGAAAAGCAACAACTTGTGACTATTTGTTCTGGCTGTTTTCAGAACACAACGACTGAAATGTGTTGGCATGTTCCAATTGTGGCTCTTTTTTCCACCTTTCCCCTCCTTCCCTCTGCTTTACATGAACAGCTGCTTTATCATTGGATGGAGATGCAACTCTCTCCAGAAACCCAGGGAAGAAAGAGATACTGGAATTTCTGCTGAATGCAGAGAAATAACAAAACAATGATATAAAGAATCCGTGAAGTGCATACATCAAAGTCAGAGGAAATCTTTGTATTCTGCCAGTAATGCTTACAAGGTAAAGTGGCATGCAGATTTCTTATTTAATAAATTCCCACAGAAAATTAGTTTTTCACAGTGGGAAAAATTTCAAGCCTTGCTGTGATGAACAGGCAGGATCTAATCACTGCTCAGGCTTTGTAGATACACCAGGGTTTGCAGATATTTCAATGATCCAATTATTCTGTTGAGGCACAATCACCTTACCTGCATACTAATCAAGTCATATGCCAACATGAAACAACTCTGCCTTTTCTGGAAGCTCTAGACACATACAGCTCCCTGGTTGACCTTCTGCCAATTACATTCATTTCAATTCTATTAGCTCATCTTTTGCCCAAAGGTGACATATGCACAAATCTATAGGGAAAATTGCCTGAATCAACTTTGCACTGCACAGGATGCAGAAGGGTTGCTCAGTGATGTGAACAGGAGGCATTAGACTCTAAAGCTGAATGCAATTGGACACTAAATAGCAATGAATTTTTCACTCATGAAACCTCTTCAGAAACTATAAAGTTATATTCCATAAAAAGGAGAGGTTTCTGTTTATTAGAGGAAACAAAATCAATTACTCAGTTTTATACCCTGGGAATACCAAACCAGAATGAGGATGAACAAGCCCCACTCATTTCTGCTGGATCAGTATTTAGAGTGACTGTTGGGGTTCTCTTCTAGGGTCTTCCTTCCCACATGGCAGCTTTATGATGTTCTACTCTGATTCTTTGTGACTGTGGACTGAGATATTGGTAAACTGCCTGCATTTGTTACCAGTAGAATTTTGAAGCACAGCAAGCAGAGATGTTTTTAATATTACATTTTCCAGCTATGTTTTGTTACAAAAATGCTTGTTATCTAGACGTTCTAATAACAGCTTTCCCCTCAAAATAACAATGGAATCCTTTAAAATATTTATTGGTATCTATTCCAGAGAGTCATATCAATATCTAAAAGTCACCAACATTTTATCAGAACATTTCTGATGCTCATAAACCTAGGAAATGAAGAAGAAGACACAGCATTTTTCAGGCCTAACAGTAAGTGAGACCAGCTGTTCTTTAGTTTATAGACACAATACTAGATGATGTTTTCTTTTCTGTTCCAACTGTAATGCTATTTACATCAAGTGCCTGCTCCATCAAGAAATCCATGACCTTATACAGTGCTGCACATAAACAGTGAGAGGAGAGCACCAGAGGACCAAAGGGCATCCCTGTGTCAAACCATTAACCTTGGAGCTCATCATTAACCCAGGGGACAGCAGCAGAAATGGTGTGGGGCAAACCCCCAGCCAAGGAGCAGCCAGGAGTATGAAATATTGCCCATGATTAATGGGACAGATTATTGAGCCTTTCCAGAAAACCCTCTGCTTTCCCTTTCCTGCCTCTTTTCAATTTTTATTAGCATTTTCACCTCTCTAAGGACAAGGGCAGGTGGGCAGCAGCCCAGTGTGTGACCCTGGTGCCTCTCAAAGCTTCTTGTCAGGAGCTGCTCCTGTTCCTCTGTCATCCCTCACTTCTGGCACCTTGAACGTGGGGAAATTCACCTTTTTTTTTTTTTTAATTACCCCTGCACAGCCTCACCTGCAAGCAGCAGGCCAGGCAGCAGCTGTAATTACTGCATCAGGAGTTGGTTTAAATACTCCAAGGCACTCTTGAGGAGAACTCAGCTCCATTAAATGAGAGGGATAAAAGGCAGATGGTTTTCTGTTTTCCTTCTATTTCATTTTCCATACAAGAAGCTTGTTCAAGGTAGTAAGGGAAAATACCTCCTCAAGAACAATGCTGAGGTGAATTTCTATTGCTTTTTGTCCTGTAAGCTTCTTACAAGGAAAAAAAAAGAATCAAATAGATTCTCTGGAAGAACTGACTTTGTAGAATAATAACACAGAAGGAACACAGAAGGAGGACAGATGGATAAGATGCACATGCTCCTAACAAAAGGATACACTGTTTATTTATTTTTCAAGGCCATTTGTAACACATGAGTGTCCCCAGGAAAAGCTTTCGAAAGGAGAATGGAAAACACTCACAATTGGGGAAAAATGTTCAAGTACTGCATATTTTACTATTATAAGTGTCTCTTCTGAAAAGAAAAATGTCTGAAAGAACCTTACATTTGTTTTTGCACCTGCAGATTATCACTTAATTAAATAAATAAAAGTAGCTATAGCTCTGCCATCTCCCCACAGAACTGACACTACAGCAAGGGAAATCCATTAATTACAGGATTCAATCAATTCCTGAATTTTTAACGATTATTAAAGAAATAAAAATTTGTTTGTCTCCTGTGTAGATTTCCCTGGTAAATCCCAACAGCTGTAGCTGTGCTGGCTTTGATCTGAAGAGCAGCTGAATTCAGCTTATTCTGAAAGTATCTGGTCTCTGTCAGAATCATCTATGCAAATCTGGGTGACAAGAGGCTAAGAAGAGGGCAGTCAATTTTACCCATTTTGTCATTTTGTCTGAATGACCTCCTCTTTAAAATATCCACTTAACCCTACACCCTGCTATTTTATACAACAGCTTTTCTTTTTATTGTGGCAAAAAGCCTATCCACCTGCTGCACCTCAAACTGTATTATTGTGGCCACTTCTCTATTTTTGCTCAGCCTGCCTTTATATTTCTAAGCAGAACAGAGATTGCCAGGTGATCCTGAAACAATTCCAATTGATATGAATTTCCCAAAGATATTTCATTAGTATTAAAACAGGACAACTGATAGATTTTCAGAGTGGACTCATTCTTTGCTATGTAAAGGAATTCAAAATAGAATCCACTTCTGCAGAGCTTCCTGACTGAACTGAGCCATGACCTTGTGTGAGCATCTGCCAGGACCTGCACACCCAAGGCAGACCCCAGATTAGGTACAGCTACAAGGTACCCCATGCACTCCTTCTGCTGGGATGCTTTCCAGATGCAGAATAATTAACATTCAGAAATTGAAGGAGTATGTCTGTGGAGGTCAAAGTGTTGAGAGGTTGGATTTGGGAGAGAGGGATGAACCATCCCTGGCAAAGCTGAACACAGCAGGGCCCAGGGATGGGGCTGGAATGCTGTGTCCCCACAGGGATCACAGGTCTGTGGGTGCTCTCAAGAGCTGAGCTGGTGCAATGAATCCAGAAAGGGAAGGATTTGGGGTGGGAGAACAATTATACTGTATTTTTATATCTATATTTATGTAGAAACACACACACACACACATTCTAATAATTTACATATAAATATAAAATCCATGGCTCTATAAACATCTCAATAAAACACTCTTTTTCCTCCTCTCTACAAAGCAATATTGCTTGGCCATGATTTCCACATGGAGTAGCCATGGAAGGGCAGTCTGTAGTGATGATGCAGAGTTCTCCAAGCAGCCCCTTCCTGCTCACAGGGTGCTTCTCTCTTAGCTCTAGATTCAGAGAAGTGAGGGAAGCTTTAAATTATTCCCAAAGGATTTCACTGGGCTTTTTATAGTAGTTAAAAATAACTTTAGAACTGAGAACACTGAAGCAAAAATTCTGTTGTGAATTTTAAATTGAATTTTAACTAGCTGTGGATTATTGAAACACTTACTGAATAAAACACTGATCCTTGAATATGAACAGTTTGATTTTTGTTCACATAACTTGTACAGCAAGAGACAATAGAACTGGAAGATCAAAAAATACTTTAGTTGCTTATACTTATTAGTGTGTTCCTTCCACAGCTGCCTGCTTGGTGTTCAATTTCTTGCCCTTTGTAGATTCATCCCCTAAAACAGAATTTAAGTACCAGCAAAAAAATGACACTGGGTTCTTCAGCCTGGACTCGTTCTGCTGATCTGTACCCATTTTCTATGTAGCAGAACTTCATTCCAGAATTTTCCCCCAACATTGAAAATAATACTTTTGTATTTATTTACAGAAATAAATATTGGGATTAATATTTTGGTAATGTATCTTCCTTTCTTTATTTATACATATCTACCCCCTCAGTCACCCAGAAGTTGTATAGTTGTATTACATTGTGAATGAAATAGATATTGAGACCTTATTCACTTAACTTTTTTTTTTTTTTTTTTTTTTTTTTTTTTTTGGTTGCAAAAAAAAATTTCTTTNGCAATAGCAATTTCTATTTCTGCCAAGAGCTGCCTGATGGTAATATTGTCAGTCTATACATGGTGTGGATATTGGCATTCATTTGCCATGCTGTCACCCCAGCACCAGGCACTGTTCTAGTGCCCTGAAACGGTGACTAATGCTTTAAACCCTGGAGAAATAAAGATAAGCAGTGGGAAATACAGTCCTAGCAGGGATTCACAAGTGAACGTTTCTCAATGAAAAGAAACACAATAACTTTACAAATGTTTTCATCATAATAATCCAAATCTTCACATGAGTCACAGTAGAGGAAATTTACCACAGATTCCTCTGAAATATTTACCACTCTTATCATTTTTTGACCAAATAAATGGAACCATGTTCTGAATCACCAACTTGCCTGGCTGTTACCAGGGAAATTTGCAAAGAGGGGAAAAAAACCAACTGACAACTGTTTGGCTTATTTAACTATTCGGAGCAAGTGATTCTCTCCCAGCATTATTCATGCAGCATTTCCAGTAGGAGGCTGGCTGATTTCTGCTCTCTTTTCCAGCCTTTTATGAGCAGCTTCCTCAGTCTAATTAAAGCAGAGAACCCAGCTGTCTTCCCCTCTGCTTCAGAGAGCTAAGGGAAGAACTCCAGGAAAATCTCTCTTCAGGGACTCCACAGGGACATCCAGCATCTAAGAACTGCGAATGGAATTCTCAAGCCCCAGATTTCTGAGCTAAAACAGAGCTACGGTTGCAAGTTGTGCTGGGAGCTGCTCCAAGTCCTGTGTTTTGGTGCAGCCACAGGCACGAGAGCAAGGACAAATATTTAAAGGAAAGCAAGTAAAAATATTGCATTTCCCACCTGACCCGACCCACAGCAGCAGGCACTGCCTGGTGGGAGTGGGATGGGATGGGACTGGGGATGGGATTGGGGATGGGATGGGGCAGATCCTCACAGCTGGTGCAGAACGTGGCTCAGACACAGAGGGAACCTCCAAGGGCTTTTGCTCCTTGGGCTTCCCCTTTGCTCCTGCCACAGGGGTCACTGAGTTAATCAGGGCTGGGCTGATTATGAGCTATGACACTTCCTAGGAGGGGACAGGGGGTGGCCACAAACCCTCTTGCAGCTTAGAAATACCACCTGCACCCACCTGCACCCAGGTCTGCCCTGGGAACACCCAGCAGGAGGAACAAGAATAAAACCATCGGGGTTTTGTGGAACCAACCAAAAAACATTGCAAAATTTCACTCCAACAGAGACAAATTCTATTTCACACCTTTGGCAGACTGGCTTCATCAAACATTTTTCTCCCCCAGGAAAGTTGGAGAACGCTGTCTGTGCGTGGGAAACAGCCCAGTCCTGCTGCCTGTGCCTTTCTCTGTGACTGCCCATGTGAAAGACAAGCATCTGCACAGCTGAGCCTGGGAAAGCTGAGCAGAATGGGACGTGTGGGCTGCCAGCAGCTCCTGCCAGCCAGCCCTGCACCATGGCAGTGGGGATGGATTGTCCCTGCAGCCCCCTGTCCTCCCAGAGACACGGCTCAGGAGCAGAAGGGAACAGGGCTGGATGTGCCACGTGCCACTGCAGAGCTCCAGGTCTTTTCCCCAGGACAGGGAGCTTTGCCATCACTGCAGGATGAGGGAACTGAAGGCAGGGAGCACCAGCAAAGTTCTGATGTGTCTAAAACTGGGATTCTGCTGCCCTCATCAGTTTATAGCCCTTGGAATTACCTGGCTTGCTTGTGCCTGAAGCTGGCCCTCGAGATGAGCTTCCCCAAAGGTGTTGTAGCTCATTAAAAACTGCACTAAATGTTGGCTGTGGATCTAGGAGAGGTGGCCTTGCTTCTTGATTAAGAAAAATAAAATGAACTACTGGAAACTGTATAGTCACTAATGAATTTCCTTTAGAAAGTCAGAGGTTAAATACAAATGTCAACAACAGGATCCCAAACTGTCCTCAATTTCATCAGTGAAATGGTCAGTGCAGGCTACTGACTCCAAAGATAAATATTTAGAATAAAAATAGAAAGGCCAGCCCAGAGAAATGCAGACTTTGCAAAGCCAATTAAAGAAAACCCTCAGGATAGATTGTATAGTGATGATATCCCAGTACACTCCTGTATTAGATCAGATCAATATAGGAATTCACTTAAAACTGATTTTTGAGAGCTCTAAGCAATACACAGTAGGGTAAGTTGCCTCTGAACACTGTGAAAACAGATATTTCGGGTCAGCATGACAGAATGATCTCAATTTTACACTGTTAAAAACTCCCTGTCCTCAAAAGAAGCAATATATTTGTATTAAAAATAACAGTGTTCCCTCACTGGCACAAGGAAGATGATACAACAGGTTAAAATTAGTTAATTACAGAAAATCTGTGTTTATGACTATACCAGGGCTGAAAGAGAAGATGTTGAGTTCTCACGCTGCTATACAGGAGCTGGAGTAGTCTCAGATTGATCCCAGGAGATGATCTATTCCTCACAGACTATTCTTTTAAACACATTGGGTCCAAAATGGACCAAAACAAACTTCACGGTTTGGATTTTGCTCAGAAATGAGCTAGCCTAGTTAGAGACCTGCTCAAAAGCAGATTGTGTCTGGTGTGAAGGGCTGATGCTGACAAGCTATGTACGTGTGACACAAGGATGTGACACGTGCAAGGGAAATCTTCTCCCCCATCCCATCAGAAGTTCCATTAAATGAGGCATCATAAATATCTGCTGCTTTTAACCATGTGCATAGCACAAAGAATTATGCCCCATTGCACCTCTCAGCTTTTAAGACCTTCAAATTTGGAGTATTCCAGAGAAAGTTGAACATCCTCCCTCAACTGATCAGTTATCAACACCACACTGCCTGGTCTGGATCAACAGGATTTGAATTAAAAGTCTTTCCCTAATCCTCCTCTTTGAAAAGAAAATATCTATGCATTTAAAACATCATCTGCTTCATTCCTTCACTCATCAGAAGAGCTTATCTGCAGTCCCAGAGAAGTGAGAACATTCAAAGTTATGTGTGAAAAGCAAATGGGGAAAAGAAGAGTGATAAATTTGACAGTGGTCAATATGTTCAAAAGTTTGAATGAAAACCTGAATGGTGTAAAGATAAAACACACCCTAATTATATAGTAAGCCAAAAGAGTTTTCATAGTGCTTTGATCTATTTAGTATTTTCATTCATAATTAAAAAGTGCCTACTAATGCGTTTACCTGAGATGTGTTATGATCACTCAGGGAATAAAGATGCTTATTCTCATTTATAAAGCTGAAACAACTTGTTTTCCTTTTTTAAGGAGTGTAGGTTCATTTCCACAAAGGAGGGAAAATATAAATTTTGTAATATTTTTATGAAAAATTATGGTTTGACTAAGAAAACAAACAGTTCTAGAAGAAAATGTACAGTTAGAAGCCTCTCTCTGCTATTTGTTTACAGAGTAGGCTTCAAGTCCCTGAACTGAAAACTCAGCTAATTTTGCCCTTAGATACAAATAAAGTTTCTAAAGCCTTAATGAAAAAGGAACTCTATGAACAGCTCATGGGCATGGCCAGATTCTGTTGTTATGTCTTTGAAAGGCCTCAGCTTCAAGGTCTGCTTAGTTACTCATTCATCCATTTTGAATTATTAAACGTGTTTTTGCTGTTCACAAATTTCCTCTAATCTGTCCCCCTCATTTTTTTGTGAGGACTGAGGGGAGAATTGAGCTTGGCATTTTGATGAGCTCCCATTGCCAGCTCAAGAGAGGAATGAACCAGTCATATCCCAATTTATGGACTCTAAAAACTCTACTGAAATACACAAAAAAAGTCACAGGGACTTGAAAAATCACTTTTTCTTCCACAGGGGAAACCCCACAGAGACTCAAGTAGAAAAGCCCAACAATGGTGTTTGAGAAATGGAGGTGAAGCAGCAGAGGGTTATCCAGGATGGATAACCAGAGCTTTTCTTCATTAGCAATATAGAAGAAAAAGGTCAAGTAACCTAAAAATAGCCTGAAAGGCTGCCACAGATGGTGTGTGTGTGGGGGGGAAAAATCTCCATTTTTGACTACTTGAGAAAATTCCCAAGACAAAATACTTTTTTGCTCTCTTATCCCTCTGCTCCTCCAAGGTGCCAAGGAAATTGTAAACAAGACAATAATGAGAGGGGAAGCACTTGAATACAAAGTGGTTTTCCAGAGTAAAAGGACTTCTGCAGTTCTTATTTCTTCCCCCAAGCAACACCTCATTCTTACCTGGGCCATGACCTCCAGGGAAAACTATGATTGCAGCACTGATGAAACATCAGAAATAAAGTAATTCAAACACCTCACACACAAAGCTTTTACTCTCCAAGCAAAACGGAAAGTGTTGCAGAATCACCACAAATGAGAATAAGCAAACTCATTTTTAAAGAAATTCTTTCCTTATCATTCCCTGACAGTGCCATCATGAAGCTGAGCATGTTGAGATTTGCTTTTTGAAGTGCCTTTTACCCTGATGGTGCCTTTGTCCACAGGCTGCCAAAGCCTCTGTGCCCTCAGAAATGCCACCCAAAGTGCCACTGAATCCCAGCCCCTCCGCACTGTGCCAGCTCACAGCCCCACAAACACACAAGGATGCTTTTCCCATCAAGAGAAACTCCAGCAAATTGAATTACTGTGCTAACAGGAGCAAATAAAATGTATTTAGAAAAAGAACGCTTAGCGAGATGATCTAATTAAAATGATGCAGACTTGCTTTGCACTGGCAGTGTTTGGAAGGAGGATAGCAGGTAGTGCAGTATCTAAGTCCCTGTGAATTTATTAGTGTTGAGCTTTAACCCTACAACTGTCAGCTCTGATTGGAAAAATTACATTCAAGGTTTTGTAGCAAGAAGTGATTAAGTGCATTTACAAAGTGAGGACATCCGTTCCCAAGCTGCCTAACATCAATTAAAGGAGGCCAAATTAAATCGATGTTCTAATTCTACAAAATTAATGGTAACTTTTTTTTAATAGATGTAACAACATTTCCCTGAGGTCCTGTAATAAATTCTTATCACAGCAACTCATGTAGAAAGTAAATGGTTACCTATCCATGAAAGTGCCATGTTTAAAACCAGTTATGGGAACGATGCCATGAGGTTCCTAATGGTTCCGGTGTTCTTCCAGGAATTTTACACCTGATTTCATGTTTGAGAGTTCTTTACTTTCAAACATCAGGAAAGCATGAAGGAAAAAACATTCCTGTTTATTATGGACGTATTAATTTTTTGCACTAGTTCCTTTAAAAATAGAGCATTCCACTAAACTCACGGGATCAGGAGCTAATTAAGGTTACTTGTAATTACTTTTAATCAAAATGCAATCATATGTGTTCACTTTACATCATTTTATAAAAGGCAAAAGGGATTTTAAAATTTATTTTGTTTGGGGGTTTGGTTTGTTTGTTTTTACTTTTAAGTGTTGGGTGACATAAACCAACTACTTCAATTTTCCATATCATCATTCCTGCTCAGGAGAGGAAGAGACCAGAGATATTTCAGATGCAGGTTTGCAATTTGGAAGCTGAAGTGAAGGCACCTACTCCTTATGGCAGAGTCCCTGGCTGTGGGTGATAAAGAATCAGACCCCACATTGCCTGTGGGACACTCAGCTGAATCAACAGCTCATGTGGTTTCTAAATTTTTACATTCTCTCTGCCATAATGCTCTTATAATTATTAGAAAAGACACACTTGACTACGCTCTGTGGCTCCTTTAATTTAGTATTCAGCCACATTCAGGAATATTTGTCACTGCCATTCTTCTCTTTCTGGAGGATCTCTCCTAAAACACTGTCCTGAGCAGAATCATATTTGAATATATCATCCGTATTACAACGAATAAAGTACTTATTAAAAGCTTTACAGAATCAGGATTAAATTAATCTGCCTGTTTGGTTCATCTTTCTGTTTATATAAGTGTAGGCCTTAACCTGCTCCTGGGCTTCTCTTCTGAAAAGCACAGCCAGTATTCAATTGCATTCTTGAGTTAAGTCCATGCAAACTAAACTAAACTAATGAACACAGTTCAGTTCTTGAACACTGATTTTATAAATTCAGCACACTCTCAGCATCAATTTAAAATGCGGTTTTGTAGTGATGCTTCAAAATTCATTAAACACCACAGATATTTCCTCCTGGAACATTATCCTGGTCTCCTGACAATCGGTGGCTTTACCAACATGCAATCATCTCTGTTTATCTGGAGATGCCCTTGTGTTATTTGTCAGAATAAATCATCTGGAGCTCAAACACGATGCTGTTTTCAATTTTGTGTTTTCAGAAGTCCTGCTGAATGTGAAGAGCTGTTCAGCTGGGAGCTGCTTTGCCTCCCCAGAGAAGTTACAGCAAAAAACCTTCACTGAATCCAGAGCAGGGAAGAAATTCTCGAGTTATGTTTGAAGTCTAAGAATGTAAAGTCTGCATAAAAAAAGATAATTGAACGTAAAGGATGGAACTATTTGAGCTCCTCTAGACAGTTTGGAATTGGCTCGGAATTCTTCAAATCCTACTCAGGACAACGTTCACTGTGTCCTTTGGGAACAAAGGGCACTAAGGAAGATGGAAATGAGATACAGCGAGGAGAGCAATTTCCAAACCAACTGCTGGGAGTTACTCTGTTATAGAAACCCTGTAAAGATTATTCTGAAGGCTTCAGCCTAGTCCTAAAATCATAAACTCCCAGTCCAACAATGTCCTTTAGCTAGAGCACCTTGGTAATTCAGGAAATAATTCATTATATGTGAATAATTAATTATAAAGTGAATAAACCACTTCCAGATTACAAGTAATGGGAAACTCTTTATCAGAGCAGAAACTGAAATCATGTCTCAATGGCAAAGAAAAGTGGAACTTCTGGGGAAAAAAGTGCCTTAGCAAGCAACTACACACCCTGGGCTGCCTCTGTCATCTGCCATTTCCTAAGGTGGAAGATGCAGATCTTCCCAAAGCAAAGAGGGGCTTCCCCTACAACAGACCTGTGTTAATTATGATCTCTGAAAAAACTCAAGAAAAGCAAATATTTTGGCTATGCCTTGCTGATCCTTCAAAGTTGTCATTACTGAGGAGGAGAAAGGGTTGATTTCACCCATCACTTCTCAGCTCCTCACTTTCCTCCCACACACAAAAGTCTCTCCCACGTCTCCTCCTCTGTTTTCTCCTCTGCAATGCTGAGCAGCAGTTTCTCTCCTTTTTTCTCCCTGAAGCAGCTACACCAGTACAGGTACCATTGTTCCCTTCCCAGGATCCAGCTTATGAAAAGCAGGAGACAGAGAACAATGCTCGTTTTTCTCTTGCTCCTATTACAGCAACATGAACATTCTCCAACCAACCACTGCAGTTCTAAATCCCTTCAAACCCTCCCAGGGCTTTTACAGAAGGACAGGAAACACATTTGGTGGCTGTTAAACATGAACAGGAAAGCAAAATATTTTAGTATTTCAGTGGAAAGAATAAACCAAACACAGACTGCCCCCAAAAACTCCCCATAATTCAGGTTATTCACCTTTGCAGTGAATATTGCTGCTAAGTAAATTGCTTTTTAAATGTACTGTGGCAATGGACAGCAGCACCCTTCACAACTTCCTAGTGCAGAGAAGTCCCAAATCAAAATGCTGCTTGGTTCACAATTGCTTTATCTGTGAATAGATATTACCTATGTTAACATCTATTTTTAATAAACACATTATTTCCCCTAAACATAAACCCCTCATAGTTTGTAAGTGCTGAATCAATGTGTTTTGTACTGATGGAAACATTCCCTTTGTCCTGCTGTGGAGTTTATCATCTGTTTGCTCCAAACTACTCACATTTCATTCAGAAACTTTTCCCAAAATACCTCTTTTGCCCATTTTGTGCACCATGTTAAGCAGCAGTGCAAGGTTTAATTAGGAAGAAATTCAGTCCTTTCTGCATATTCACATATAAATTAAAGGTGTTGAACTAAATACCTGATGGAAAGATCTCTTTTTTTTTNCTGCAGTTCCCAGGCTGGGAACTTCTTCTGTTTAAAAGTGACATGTGAGGACTGATTATTAGCAATTTAAACACCTCTTTCTCTCCCTCAGCTTCTGCCACCTTCTACCTAAATTGAGATCACGTTCACTGCTCTAAAAACCTGGCATGGTTCCATTAAGTCCCAGCTCCATTAAAGTTTTTGAAGCTCTGCCAATTTCCATGGCAGAGAATTTGGCCTGGTTTGTTTAAAGGTTATAAGCCTTGCCTGCAAATACTACAATTCCACGTGGAATTCAGCTACTCTTTAATTTGTACAGCTGCCCATGTCAGCCATAAGGTCTTTACTTTGGACTCTCAGTGAAACAGAATGATGAAAGTGTTAAACCAACTTTTGGTATTCTTACAGGCTCTTAAGAAAGGAATTTTTATCACATTAATTTACATTGTACCTGTGAAATTTCATCTTTTGCCCTCACTGCTGTAAATTATTTTTGTTGAATATCAAGAGAAAAGAAAACTTTCTTGTTTCACCAATTATAGAAATAAAATAAAAGGCAGAAGGTTTTTCACTCTACTTTTTACTTAAGCAATTTCCAGTATAGGTTTTCAGTGTATAAACTGAATAACCACCTGTACACCTTCCATCCTGATTTAGAATAATTAGTCAAAGGAAAGAGAAAACTCCCCAAACAAATTTCACTAGGCCTGAGGATGGAAGAAAACCTTGGTAAGAATCAGAAAAAAGTTACTTTGAAATGTCTGGCTCCTCATTTTAAACAGCCAGTGGTGAATATTAATGTATTTTCAGCTAAAACTTCCTTTTGATGTTTTTCTGTGGGTACACTTCTTTTGTTAACGATGTACTTCATAAAGATTACAATTGTTGCCCATGATTTTTCCCAGCACACAGCCAAGGAATACATCCAATTTTAATGGAAAGAGCATGCAAAGGCCTTCGGAATGTTAGTCCTTGCAGAAAGAAAAAGATTTAACTTCAAACAAAGATCTACTTAAATATGTTTGTGACAGCTGAGGAATTTATCTCCAATTCTTTTTGCCTGTGGTGTGCCACATTGCTATTTTCCCCATAGCAGCATGCAAGAAGCAAACTAAGATGTCATATACATAATACAGAGATAAAAAATGACCCTATTTCCATGTCCATGTGATAAATGGAATGAAAGTTCAGTGAACACATATTTGCACATTAATTGAACTGCATGATTCTGTCCTGTTCAATCAAGTCACTACTCTGTGTACCACAGGAAATTTTTCCCCAAGAACCATTAAACCAACTTTATCACTGAAACACATACACATTTTCACCTATTTATCTTCCTGCCTTGCCAAGATAGAAGAAAAAAGTTACCTCTGTGTATTCACATGATTGAAAACCCATACACAGGAATTTATATATTACTACATCACATCACTATAATGAGAATCTGAACTAAGTGTTCCTGTTCACTGTAATAATCAGAGAACAAAGGTACTTGATCAACTTTCGTAACCTATAAATATTTAGGAGACATTTGGGCTTTGAGAATATTAAGTTTTCCTTCTGAAATCAAGTTTCCTTTGGTTGATTTAATCATCAAGATCAATATGGCCCATCTAGAGCTGTGACAGTGTGATACTCTTGAAATCCACAACAGAGGACTGAGAAAAGTGAGATTAATACTGATTTAAAACCTTCATCAAAACACGTCCAGATTCTCCTGTAGGCAGTGAAAACTTACAGCATTCAGCAAGAGGATGTGGAAGGAAAATAAGAAACAGAATCAATAAACAAAGTGCACTTTCAAGTCAATACCAATCCTTTAGTGAGACAAGCTTATATTCACCCCTGTCACCATCAAATTCCTGATGCACTTTACTGAAACACATTCTAGAGACACATATCCATAAAATGGCTGTGCTTGTATGTTCACATACAGAAAAGGCTTCACAGCTGCCATTATTAAATCTCATTTTCTTCAGAAGCCTCTTGGGAATCCTGTCCAAACAGATTGGGGCAGGGCAGCAGGGTTGGTGTTGGTGATACAATCTTTAGATCCTTGGGGGAAAATTCCATTTGCAGGCTCAGTGGTTGAGTCCAAGCAGCTACATCAGAGCTGGGGAGGTCTGGGTACAACATTGCCCCTCCAGGAGCTCACTCTGCAAAGTGCAGTGACATCCAAGACAACGCCAGCCTTGGGTCCCACCCTGTCCCATGAACAGCCTTGGAGCCCTGGCCAAAGGGACTGGGCAGCATTTGAGGGAGAGAAGGACAAAAGAGAAGCCTATGGAAACTTCACAAAGCAGGCCTCAAAAGAAAGAAAGAGGCTCCAACAAAACACCATCCCCTCCACCAAAAAACCCCACCAAAACCCCCCCTAAAGAAACAAAACAACCCCAAAACAAATATGAAAACAAACGAACAAAAAGCCCCAAAACCAACAAAAAATCCCCAAAAAACCCACCAAAAAAAGAAAAACCAAACAAAACACAAAACAAACAAAAAAACAAACAATAACAACAACAAAAAAAACCAAACAAAAAACCAACAAAACAAACACAAACCACAAAAAACAAACAAACACCAAAAAAACCACCCCAAAACAAACCAACCAACCAACCAACAACAACAAACCAGTTAAAAGACTGTTTGCAGAGATAGAGTTTTTACTGGAGAAGGTTGTACAACTTTGAATGAAGCATACTGAGGTAACTGAATTAGTCCATGGACCATTTTTCATACATCTATTTAAAAAAAATACCCAAGTCTAAAGCCTGTGCAGGCAGCAGAGTCTCAGCTACCTGAGGCATACATAAGGACCTGCATGGTATCATAGCCAGAAAGCTTTCAGTCAACAAATATTCTGCCCTTGTTTTGTAATCCCTCTCCTGGAAGCACCATGACACACCTGGGTACTCTTCAGACTGTGCTGGGACAGCTGACAGAGCATTTTTTTAGAGCCTAGAGGCCCCAAGCTTTTGTCACTTCAACTGAGTAAAGGTAATTTATGTGTCAAAGTCCTTGCCAAACTGGATGACAATTAAAGCCTAGTACTTATTTAAAGAAATGCAAAATGAAGGCTCAAGTTCCAACCATATATATTTTATAAATGCTCTATTTAATAATATATAATCAGTAAATTAGACAACTGGTTGTGTCTAAACTGATATATTGCACAATTCAATCTATCTGGGGGTTTATGAAAGTTTGTAATTTCCATTCATTATCTTTTGTTGAACTACTTGCTTTTCAGTGGTAGAAGCTTCTGCTTCCATGAGTAAAGTAGTCCCCAAACCATAAATTATATTCTACAGTTTTGACATCATTTATTTTCATACCATTATACATGCCAACCTTTTGACTACTCAAGATCAAAAGAGTTGCTCTCCAGGCTCATATTTCACTATAGCTCTCATATTTTATGCAGCAAATTAGGTTTTACAGTAGCAGCTACAGCAAGACTGTCTCTCACACTGCACAACTTAAAATTACTGCACAGGATTTCAGACTGAATGAGCACAATCCTAGAAATTCATGCTCAAGTTAAAAATGGATGAAAACTTTGTATAATTCTTCTCCATCCATTTTGTGCAGTCTTTTTACATCTATATGTAGCTAATGTGGTTAAACCTCACAGCCATGAAAGGAAGTCAGGATTCTGCCTTTGGTAATGAAAGTTGGAGGGGAATTCATCAAATGCTGCTGAAGGGAGGTGTTTGATGTGTTCAGAGGGGGCTGCACCCCAGGCACGGCTGAGGGTCACCCACCAGGCACACACTGCCATGAATTTCCCTCCTGCCACGTTTGCCATGTCCATATTAACTTGTCAGGATAATTGCTACAGCTGGGAGCTCCCAGCACTGCCAATCAAGGCTTTATTGGGCATCTGAAGACACAGAAGGTGCTCAGCAGGATTTATATGTGACACTGGGTTACCAAGAGGCACCTTTCTCTGGGAGTTCAGACCCTCACTCAGCTTGCATGATTGAAAAATACTTTTTAGTGGAAATTACTTAAGGCACGACCTCAAAAACCCCAACTTCTGCACAGTTACGACAGTTCAGTTCTAAAAGCTTGAAAATTAAAAGTAATTTTCAATTATAATTCTTGGTTTTACGCTTGAAATTATAAATATCCTTAGTTTTATTATACAGGTTTATGTCATTATTGCAATTATCTTTTTAAGAAAAAATACGGTACCTATTTATACACAATTTGTGACAGCTTGATTTAGCCAAATCTGAAGTGATTTCAACATATCAAGGAAAAATGCCAATCTTACTGCAATAATTAGCCTCCTGATAAATTCTAAAGTCCTACTAGAAACTACAGAGGTTTTAAACCCCTTAAAATAATCAAAATTATTACTTTCTTCTATACTCCTATAGATACGTAGCTTTTTAAAAATGCAAATATTTTCTTGTCATGAACACGTTAAAGATAGAAACATTTAAAAAATACTAATAGCAAATTCTTCATTAGTCATCCTGATTGATCACTCCACGCCTCATTCCACTTGTAGGGAAGAGGGAATATAGAGCTGGATAAGATTAACAATGCACAGTTTCAGTCAAACACTGTGGCTGATGCAAAGTATTGATGCATCAGAACAGGGAGAAGCTGTAATCCACTCACTCATCCTGAAAAACAACCTGAAAATAGAAATGGAAATGTCTCCTGTCCTGAGCATGCACATCTCCTGCAGTGATGGCACACGAGGCCCTTGCATGCCAAGTGTGCTGGGGAGAATAAAAGTAGGGCAGGGAGTGGAGGGAGCCTGAATGACATGTTTTTATCTGCTGTGGGGTTTTAATACAGCACCTGCAATTTACCCTGACAGCATCCAGCCAAGCATTCGTCTTTCCCCAGATAAAGTTCCCATTGATATCATAGTTTTCCCATAGAAATCAATCAGACAGCCAACAGGATTTCAAAATTCCTTATGAGCTAGCAGAAAGAATTATAAGTCTACCAGGAACAGAGCACGCTGCAAACCATCAGAGCAGCCACGGTAGAACAGTATTGGTAGAGGCAAATTTTCTGAGCAGGCTGTGCTATCTGTTTACACACACATTTCACTGACTCCTTTTCCAAAAGGAATCAGCTCCCCTTGGCATGAGAACCAGGCAATAGAAGCAGGTATGGCCCTGCTGGCAGTGAGACTCCCAGCTCTGCTGCTGCCTCAGCACAAAATTCCTTCATTTCTCTTGAGCCACGTTCTGCATCACCCCCAGAGTGTGTCAGACACTGGGCAGAGCCCTGATGGGCTGGGATTGCACCTGGAGCCCCAGGAGCAGGCAGGCAGGCAGTGATAGCAGCCAGCACAAAAACCCTCCCCATGCCCTCCATGGTTGCCTTCAGAGCACACCTGCTGAGGCCACCTGGCACACACACCTCTCACATCACCCCGGTGTTAAACACACTCCTCGAGCAGACAGGATCCTTCATACACATTTTACAAATAAAAAAACCCTGTGAAGATTGTCTGTTCTGTCAGAGGATTCTTCTCCTCTCCCCACCCCACCTAGGAAGCAGCAGAGGGTGGATGAGGGGAATCCATGTGCTGGCCTTTCCTGAACACCACCACTGCTCCCCAGGCCTGACCTGTTCCTTCCATGTCAGAGAAGTGGGGGGGCCTTACCGGTGACATTTCCTGATAATCAAGGACCTGCTGGATCATTGTCTAAATCAGTCACACTTTTGTTATCATTAGAGCCATATTCTCATTATTCTGAGGTTTCCTGTAAACTCTGATTTAATAACCTCCTTGGGCTTTGAGCTGATTTTGATTCTGTTTTATTGAGACATATTGGCACCCTTTTCTTTATGAGAGTAAAAAATAGGCTGCCTTGACATTCCTCCCATTAAAGCAGGCAGAGAGCTAACACACAACTATGCTGAACTTGTATTTCAATCAGGCATGACCTCTCACTTCTCACAAGAAGGCCTTGAACTTCACTGTATCATTTATTCAAATATTGCAGAGGAAAAGAGGAATCACAACAAGCTTTCTGTGTTCTATTTTGGTAACATCATTTGTTTCAGAAAAGGAAAAGAAATTATGCTTTGCCTAACATAAAGATCATTTATACTCACTGCTAATTAGAAAGAAGAACACTCTGGAAAGTCAAATAGTTTGCTGAATGAGACATCATTTCACAGGGAAAAATGTATATAAAAAGAACAACAAAAGGATAAGATGCTATATACCTGTAATAGATAAAGTTAGCAGAACAGAAAAAAAAGGCATTCCTCCAACTGTTGTTCCAGAAAATTGCATTAAAACTTCTTTCATTGTGTGTTATGGGAATTGCTACAGTATAGAGCTGTATTTGAGACTGATCTCAAGCCCATTTTGTAATGGCATTAACAGAGTCTGTTATGGGCCTGAACATAAAGAAACATAAGAACAAAAAGAAGCCAGAGCAAACTGTGATAAAAATCTGTGTGTTTGACTACCTATGCATAAGTTATTCCTTTTAAAGATGCCTCTAACTCGCATTTTTACAAGACTATGACCCTAACAGACACGGTGTGGGCAGATTTGGCAATTATTTTTGGAAGGCTTTGCTGCCTACAGCTTTGACTCTGTCACTATTTGTTGCCCCTTTGTGTTAAAAGATGGAAGGAAGGTCCTGGGATCACTTGACAGCTTCCTCTAGATGTCCTTGTCTCTGGGGTGCTGTGTGGCAACCAGCACTTTGAAAAAACCCAGCTGGTTTGTATCTTCCTGAAACATTCAGTAGCAGCACAAACATGCTAAGTTTTCATCCACACTTCATACAAAATTTAGTAAGGGAACACAACAGTGTCACCTAAGAACAAAGAAAAAGGAATAAACAAATTTCAAGACTACTCAGATCAACAGTTCAAGAGCAACCAAGTAGAGGTTCTAACAAAAGATTTTAGAAAACAAAAGTAAGTGCTTTTTTATTCAAAAGCAGAGCAGAGAGCTTCCACACAGGTGCTCCAGCAGCAAACAATGGAGGAGCTCTAATGAGACAAGACATCACACAAAGGGTGCCAGAACAAGGGAATCTGGGCTTGTGTTTTTCTCAGAACTGTTCATGAAGACCCAAAGGTAAAGTAAAACCAAATCAAATCAAATCAGGCAAAACACAGGGCCACTCTTCTCAAAGCTAAGGAAATGCCCTGTATGTCCTGTCATCCCCACAGTTACGTAAGGCCTCAAAAATACCCCAGAACTGTAGTGCTGTGCCCCTGTAGGTTTCAGGGAGAAATTTTGGGATGTTTGCCATTATGTCAAAGGAGTTGTTTCCCCTCAAGCTGGAAATTCCTCAACCAGTTCTGCATCTCTATTACCTTCTTATTTGCTATTTTATGTGAGTTACTCCACTGAATTCAGTCAGGCTATTTCCAAACAACCATAATGCCCTGATTTAGGAAAATATTTAATTACCTTCAATTAGGATTTGCCCTGCATTGGGGAACTTTGGCAATCCTTCTGAGTACTTTCATGAATGGGAGAAACAGCACCCAACCATAACCTCTCACACACAGATCTGTGCCTACAAGGCCAGCAGGCCCATAGGCTGGAGCAGCTGGGGAGCTCTTAAAAGCTCTTAAAAAAACAACAAAATGGGTTAACTCGAGGTTTTCACATCAATAGAGCACTAACAAACAAAGCAACTCAATTGGCTGACGCAGAAACTTGCAATATTCCTAGAATTTTACACACACAAAAGAGAAAAAAGAACATGGAAAACATTTGACAAATAAATAAGAAAAGAGACTTTATAGAAGGCAGCACAGTCCATAGCAGTACCTGCACAGTGACAAATCTCAGCCCCCAAAATCCCATTACAAAACAAGAAACTGATAATAACTATTAGTGGGCTCTTGATAGAACAGCAGCAAACATTTGAACAGTGCAGCAGTGAAAAAACAGATACAAATCCTACTCTTGAAACTCCCTGAGACAAGCCAAGTATGCAATTGAATCAGACCAGCTAAATTGAACACTGATATTACAGTCTCAATCTAAATAAAAATGAATGATCTCATTCTTTCGCAGTATGCAAGTGAACCCGTGTTCTTGTTCTTTGAAGTAACTAGCACAGTTTATCTATTCTCTTTAATAATGCAATTTAATTTACCAAAGGTTCATATTAAAAATTTATCTGACTCCAGCAGTTAGAGTCACCTACACATTTTGTCACAGTTAAACATTAGCTTTGGAGGACATCACAAATTCCCTACTGTGAGTCTGAGAAGGGTTTCACAAAGGAGCACTCTGAGCTTCCAACTGACATTACAAATAAATGAGTCAGGAGCTGTGCACCGAATTAAAATCTCTGTCAGTTATTAAAAGTGCAGTGACTTGTTCGGCTGCAATGTTCAGAAGAGGCAAATGCAGTCAAACCTTTTTTTGCCCACAAAGGACTGCCACTTTTGCTTTAGCAATCAGTTATTCAAAACATACTCCAATAACCCCAATATTTTCACCTCTAAGAACACCTTCAGACATTCAGAAACACTCACACATCAAGAGAAAAGCTGACAAAATATATATAAATGTGAGCCCAAAGGATCAAGTTCACCTGCAGCAATGTCAAGCACCCAAGGTAGGCAATGTCCAACACTGCCAGTGGCACTTCAGAATTCAATGAGAACTCAGCTCATCACAAAAATCAAATTATCTTGCATGCCCCAGTCTGTTCAAGAAGCTCATGGTACATGGTACAAGAAGAGTGATGCAAACCAGGTGTGGAGGTGGACAAAACATGTGCCAGCCCCCGGAACCACCTCTGGAGCAGGTACAAATCTGCTCGGCTGAGGAGCAAAGGAGAAAAATGGAAGGGCACGGGGCAAGGTCAGCTTGCACCTTCTGGGGGTGGGAAATAAAACACACACTGAACAAGCCTCTGAACTGAGTGGGTTTGATGCCATGGAAACCTTCAGAAAAATGGCAAAACTTTCCTAGAAGGATTTTACGAGCTTAAATGTTGTTATGCCATGACCAGATTTCCAAAGATTGGCTCATTAAGCGCTAGAAGCAGCACAAATGCCATCCTAAAGTAACTTAAACTTTCACCCCAAAATTGGAAGCAAGCTGGCCCCTCTAGCAGAAGCACAGACAGCTATTTAACATTCCACCAGTACAAGAGAGAATTTCCTACCTCAGCTTTGCTGGCATCCAGTGATGTCAAAACCTGAAAATTACAGGAAAAATGCATTAGTATTGATCCAACAAAACAGGAGTGGGATTAATTGGCTTTTGAGGTAACTGACATCAATTGGTTGTTATGGCTCGAGGGAACAGAACTGAAGAGAACTGTCTTTCACATGAGACTATTCACCCCTCATGCACATCAGAAGGCAAAACCAGGGGTATAATAAAACAACAGTAAAATTTGGGAACATTGGGTAAAAATCCAGGAAATATACCAAAAGAGAGCTGGGAAAATATGCTTCTATCTTTACTAATTTTTAATTTGTTCCTGAGCAGAGATGATGAGCAATGCAGCCACAATTCCAACCCAGACACAATTCCCAGCATAGACTCTGAGAAGAGTTCAGTTCCACAGTGGTAGAAGCAACAGAGTTTGAAGACCACGTTCCATGTGGAAGGTGACAAAGGAAGTTTTGCCAGATCCTCCTCACCAGGGACAGTCTGCTGGGCACAGGTGTCCAGGGTTTGGCCACCTGCCAGCTCCAGTGCTGATTTCCAGCAACCAAAGCTGCCCTCCACAAAAACATCAACGAGTTCTCCACCACTCAAGGGTTGCACTGAGCTCAGCCAAGGGCAGTGTCTAACACCAGGGAGATACAAACCCACTGCTATGAAAAATTGCACAAAATCCACTTCTGGCAATACAGAGAAATCAATCATCTATATTAAAGCAACTTAAACATTTGAAGACACATATATATTGTTATAGGTCAAACAACAGACAAGAAATTAATAAGCTCTTATTAAACTCTGAAGGCTGTTAAACCATGTTTGTAAAACAACAATCTCTGTTAGAACTTTATGTCACAATGTTGGCACCACTTTACTGGGTTGAAAAGCCCTTAATAGTCTCCTCACAAATTCCAGACTGACACCTAGCTGTAATTCTGTCTGCAGGAGAATAGATCTTCCTTTATACTGGTGTTAATCATCACTTCTAAAGGACATCTCCAATTCTGCCCAGCTGCAAGGAGCAGGAGGAGGAGTGCCCAGCCATGACCCTGGCTGAGGGAAGGGGAGGGGAGAGCACAGTGTTTATTGAACAGAGCTCAGCCTGCACAGCAAAAGGGACAATTGGTGTGCAGAGCTGCTGTTCAATGGAAGACATCTGTGGATTCATCAAAAACTTATTCCAAAGGAATTTAGGAATGGAAATGAACTCCTGTCACATCACAACACGGTACCTGCAATCACAAACAGTTTTTTAATTTAACTCGATTCAAACCCAGGTTCAGCTCTATTTGAAATGTGTAGCTTTGTCACTAATGGGATTTTGGAAGCTGTTCAAGAATTTCTCTCACACAAGCAGAACTGAACTTATTTAAATTCTATTTATTTCCAAACAACCTTTTTTTTTTTTTTTTGTTATTCCTCTTCATTAATATTTTTTAGTGTTAGCAGTTATTTTTCCTTTCCAAAAGGAACCATACAAAAAGCCATCTCATCCATTCCTTGCTGGCATTCCCTTAGGTCACTCTGGTAATGTCCCCTCACAAGATCTTTCTACTAATGGACTCAGTAGTTACACTCCACTTACATCAATTTAATTACATCTTTCTTGGAGGCAAAAGACTAAAAGCACATATTGTAGAGGATATACCAAAAACCTGTCTTAAAACACCAGAGTTTGGAGTGGAGCTTCCTGAAGCTGCCATAAATCCTGCTCTAACCCCTCTGTCAAAGGCACCTCTCTCTCTGTCAGCTATGCAAGAAATGTGACTGGAACTGAACAATGTGACTATTCCAGCCAGGACTCACTAATGCCTTGCAAGGCAATTACTCTTGTATTTTAATAATTCACCTTACGTGTCCAAAGACTGTATTTTTCTTTTATATTTTTGTACCTTCCTGGTGCTTTATAGTCACTTGGTGGTCAGCTGAACCACTGGACATATTATGCCCCTATCTTTTTCTCCAAGTTATTGTCTGATAAATCCCTGTTCAGCAGCTGAATACCAGTTAGTTCCTGGAAGCATGACCTTTTACTTGGTGTTACTAACATTAATTCACTTTTATTTCAATCTGCAAGCCCATCCATCTCTTCCTGGAGAACACACCCAGCTCCTCGGTGTTAGCAATTCCTCCCAGCTTTACATTTTTATCAAATTCCATTAGCACATTCTTAGGCCAAGCATACTAATGAAAAATTATCCAACGAAATGACAAATAACTCAACACAGTGACACTGCTAAGAGGAGCTTTCTGTTGAGTAGTGCAGCTCCAGCTGACCCTGGTACAGCAGGTCAGGGGGCCAGGCTGTCACACCAGAGTTATCCTGGTGAAATTCTGCAGCAGCCCGAGCCACACAGCTGAGAGAACATCTGCACCCAGGCTGGACACAGGGACAGGAACATACCCTGAGCTATTCCAGGAACTCTGCACAATGATCCTCACACCAGAGGGATTATGATCTTTAGTGGTGTACTCACCACTACACCAATGGAGACAAAGATGGAGTGTTTCTGCTGAAGATAATGACACTCCTCAAGCTAATGTTTAATTAATAAACAGTAAAACACATTAATTTAATATTATGGGTCAAATGACGCTCATGAAATTAATGAGCTCGCTATTGTTAGTCTGTGAAGCCTGACAATTATCTAAAAGTTTTAACAGTGGTTTTTATTTAAGTCTATGTGTCTTAAAGCAGTGAATTATCTTTCTATTTGTGTGACTGATTTCTTCCTCCCCCTCACTCCTAGCCCCCTGCTCCTGAAACTTGTAATTTCTAGCCCAGCAGCTGTATCTCCTGTCATGTTTGAGGAGCCAGGGAATGAAGACACAGGAGCAGTGTAACAGGTATGACAAAGCATTGCACTTCCAAGGCATCCTTTGCTGAGGCTTCTGAGGAAGTGTCTGTGTGTCACACAGTGATCACTCAATGAAATCCTCTGAGAAGGCACTGCCAGGTCTCAAGCTCCTCACGCAGAGCTGAGATCTGCAGCCCAAGCCACCCGAGACACAAAGCCAATGAATTCACCCCCATCCCAGGCAATCCTGGGTGAGAAGCACCTGCAGTGGTGTGTCCATGAAAAGCCAGTTGTTCCAGAAGGTGGCAGTGGGCTGAGCCAGGGGAGGAGCAGAGAGGAGAACTGGGCTGCAGACAAGGTGCTGCTGTCATTAGTTCATCTCCTGTCCCTTCTTGCAATAATCCACTGCTCTGCCCCATCAGTTGTGTGAGGGATGATGTTCATTCACTGTCTCCTCTCCTCCCCCAGGACATTTGATGCCCCAGTTAAACCCACAGCCATTTCACCAGGAGGAATTACAGCTCAGGTGAGGGATCCTTGCCTCACTCACCATAATCCCTCTGTGACATAACAAAACCGTGGGTTTATGTCACTTTCCCAAGCAAGATGTATTTTATTCTTCTTGTGCTACAAGCTAGACATGACTGACAGAAAACATCTTTTAAAATGGCTTTTTTCTGCTATTCCTGGAAGTTGTACTCAATGCAGAACTTCCCATTTTACATGAGGAATCCTGTGAATACTGACAAAGTCATAGACATGGTGATAACACTGCAAAAAAAGCAGAGTCTTTTAAACTGTGTTTACTGCTTTTAGCATTTAGAAAGGTCTTATCTTGAGGTGCATTCATCTGTAGTTCCTCTCTCCAGAATGAACATTCTAAACCAGAAAGCAAAGAGTTGCTATTTGCTAGATATCTCAAGCCAACGCCTTACCAGAAAGAAATAAAAGAAACTTCCTTGAACAAAGCAAGCTCCTCAAACATGAGACTGCAAAGCTTATTTAATGTCAATTTTGTATTAAAAGTACATGAAATTCCCTGTGTCAACGTTCAAAGAAAAACAACCAAGGAATCAACCAAACCAAACCAACAAACAAACAAAACAAAAAAACCAACCAACCAACCAAACACAATAAAACAAAAGAAAATATAGACATTTTGAGCCAGGATTCTCATCTATCCTGTGCCTGAAGGTGAGTGACCTTTTCAGTGAACTGTCCCATCTCAGCCATGGGTGAAGCCCTTTTTCTGTCACTGATTTTTCTAAAAGATGTATTTTCTTAATTTTTTTCACCTTCCCACATCAATCTGAATCCTGTACAGAAAAACCAAAAAAACCAGTCTTTACCTTTAATATCTGTCCCCCTTCCTAGGTTTCTATGGAATAAGAGAAGGGATTTCAAAAAAATGAGGCCAGGACTAGAAAAAATATGCTGCAAATAAACACTCAAATTAAGCCAAAGAAAACCATCTCTGGCAGTTTGGACTTCAGAAGTTTGTTTGGAATATTAGGCTTGGGGGATTTTAAACATGAAGAAAATACTTAAACCTAGAAATAGTATTAATGGGATTGGAATAGTTAATGATAAGACAGAATGATTTCTTTTTAGACACAAAAGAATTGCCAGACAGACAATCCTGGAGATGAAAGCTCCACTGCTTAAGCACTCTGGAATCTGCTGCAGTAACACCCTGCAAGGGAACTGAGCAATATTTGCACTGCTGCCATCAAGGGCAGACACTCAACAAGGTCCCGTGGATGTCCTGGCATTTATCTGCACAAATGGGAAATTCTGCATTGAAAGGTTTGTCTCACTGAGCCCAGGCAGTATTAAAAACCACAATTTGATAATCGCTGTACTGCAGCCTTTTATTAAATTGGGAATCCACCTGTGGGTGGGGAGGGATGGGAGATTGATTGCCCACTGGCTTTTCCCATTTTTGTCTGCCTGGAGCAGTCTCCAGCCTGGATCCTCAGGATTCAGCACAGGTTTCTGACTGTGCCTCACAGTCCAGGCCACTGAGCAGAATCAGAGCTGTTTTATGGCAGGGTGCAAAGAAACCAGCCCTGTGCTGAGTGTTCTTCACTACCTCTGACTCTGTGATGGGAACAATTACCTGTAATAGCACTGCTTCACTGTGATAAACAACAGCAGGGGAACAGGAGAAAGGAAAAAGATAAACCCAAAAAAACCAACAAGCCTTTAGGAATCTTGCAATGTACTGTCTGGCACTTTTAGTGCTGACAAAATTGGAAAAATAAGCCAAACCATATTGTAATACTTCACTTCCCAAAGCACTGTGCTTTTGAAACATGGAATTCTAATGCATCTTGCCAAATTTAGTGAAGTAATCGTGATAAATATAGCTATAACTCTAAATTGTTCTTTAAACATATTTAAATCTCTCCATCAAAAGCATAGAAAAATATGCATGCAAGGGAGATCACCTTCTTGCTAGAGCAGTTCTTGTAATTCATCAGTTTTCATTCACCTCCTTCTTGATTTCTAAAAGCAACTCCAGAAAAGTGAAGCCAAATTAACTTTTACATCCCCACTCCTTAGGCTACCAAGAAGCCCCCCATGTCCTTTTATAAACCTAGTCCTTAATGGTTACCAAAGCTCCTGAGTATCAGGAAGGTGGGACTTGACCCAAAAATGTTAACTCATGGAGGCTGGGTTTTTTCATTTGTGGTCTTACCCTTGTTCTGACTAGTGCTCAGATAAAGTTCTAAACTAAAACTCTTGATTAACACCCTGGATAATTTTTTTTAAAACTGGCTGTGAAGGATTAAAGAGGTTTATTTATAACAACTCCTCTCTTCACAATGTAATCAAGATGGCCAAACTGAGACACTCTAGAAAAGAGAACTCTCAGATGGATTTTTGCCTGGGACAGGAAAATGGACACCCATCTTTTTAAAAACCGAGGTTTAACTTTTTCAAGCAAAGTCCTGGGCCCCACAGAAGCTGTGAGGGTGAAATGTTGCTCTTCAGTACCTGCTCCTGAAAGCACAAGTGAGAAATTCCTGGGATATCCTGCAGGATCAGCTCCCTGGGGCTTCCACAAGGCTAAACATAACAACCTCTGGCTGTTACACATGAGTGCCCAGTAAAAAAATCCAATCTATTAAAGACATACATGAATGGAATATGCTGAAGGGAGAACAGGGGGAATCAAGGCTCATACTTCAGAGATATATATCTTTAATTAAATTTTGCTCAGTTTATTTACTGCTATGGATAACAGCATTAGGTTACTCCAAATTTCTGTTAACTCAGTAAGTATACAGGCAATGACTTCAGCAGTTGGTGAAAAATATATCTGCTCTTAACTACTTCCCAATAATATTTGTGATGCTCAGTTAATATTAGCTGTTTAAGATTTTTAAGCTAAATTTACTCTATAAACCAGTCTGCAAAATGTGGAGTAGTTATCATAGATAGTTCACTTAATGTATGAAGTCTCAGTGATAAGGTCATCTTTTAAAAAATTTCTGTAGTGCAACCTGAATAAAATGCAAAATAAATTAAATAAAAACAATCCCTGAAACACTTGTATTAACTAACTTACACAATGATTTTCATGAAAGATTCTGTATTTTTGTGTGTCTGGTAAAAAGCAGCTGGAAAATGATGAGATTTTCTCTTTGAAATTGGAATTCACTTTTACAAAGCAACCTGAGCTGTACAGAACTTGCCAAATGGCTCCTTTTTAATAATGGGAATAAATTCCATTACTCTTATAATGAAATAATGAGAGAAAACATCAAGAAATTAGCCACTAAAAATACACAGATTTTTTATGAAATAAGATGCATTGGTTTTGTTTGCTGTCCTTTTAAAAGTAACCTAAACCTACTTTATCCATACCTTTAGCAAAATATGCCACCCATGATAATCTTGGCAACTTCTGTATGTCAACAAAAGTAGGATTTCGTACTTATTAGATGGGGAAATTCATGATCCTGAGTGCAACTGCAATAAATTAAATCTGAAATTCAAGGTAAACAAAGCATTTTCAAGGAAACTATTGAGCCACTGCAGCTTTCCCATGGATTCTGATAAAAATGACATTAATGTTCCCTGCTTATTTTAGCAAGAAAAAAAACTCAACAAAACCAAACTAGAATATCAAAATAAAAAAAAAAAGATTTCTGGATTTTTTTCATGTGTCAATAATTTTGTAAGGCTCCAGAGCAGCGAGGCAAGAGGACAGAGTGAAAAGGCAGCAATGAAACAATTCCCTGGCCACGCCTGCCTCACAACACCCAGCTGCACTATTAGCACTCTCCATTTCACTCAGGAGCAATAAACTCACATTTTTCAGAATGCCCACATTATGCCAGAATAATATAAAAATAGATGATGAAGCAAAAACGAGAGAGCTTTAGGCCTGGTGTCCTGCAGTAAGTGCCATAATTGCACAGCCAGCTCATTATAGAGAGCCAGTCCCCTGAGCCTCCCCTGTCCCACTTAAGCGACAGTAATAGAAAGCAGCTGTGTGAGGACATCAGGTCAGCACAATCATTAGCCCTGAAAATTGCATCCCCATCCCTCCTGTGCAGCAGCCAGGCCTTCACACACCATCAGCCTCCCAAACACCGGGTCAAACGTGACGATGAACTTAACCCAGTAACTCCATTAATGGTGACCCACAGCTCCAGCTCCCACAGCTCTGCAAACTTCCAGCACTTCAATGAATTTGGGCTGCTGCCCTGTGTGCCCTGGGCTCCCCAGCCCTGGGACAGTGCTGACCACAGGAGGGTCAGTGCCCATGGCAGGGGACACCCCTGGACCCTCAGCTTCCTCGGGGTCTCATCACGTCTATCGGGGCACGGAGCTGGGTAATGGCACTGCCAGAGCTGGGACACAGCCCAGCCCAGCCCTGCCCAGGCCATGGGAAGGGGATGCTGCCAGCAGCCACCACCTCCAACATGGACACAGCCCAGCCCTGCCCAGGCCATGGGAAGGGGATGCTGCCAGCAGCCACCACCTCCAACATGGACACAGCCCAGCCCTGCCCAGGCCATGGGAAGGGGATGCTGCCAGCAGCCACCACCTCCAACATGGACACAGCCCAGCCCTGCCCAGGCCATGGGAAGGGGATGGTGCAAGCAGCCACCACCTCCAACATGGACACAGCCCAGCCCTGCCCAGGCCATGGGAAGAAGGGGATGCTGCCAGCAGCCACCTGCACAAACAGGAGTAGCAGGACATCCTGCCCCCATAAAATCTCATCTGTTGTTTGTTGACCACTCAGATAACTCAAACAGGACAAGCTGTCTCACAGGGAGTTATTTTGGTGTTATGGGGTTCACCCTGGGCTGGCTTCTCCCAGGTGCCAATAAACACCTTGTTTTGAAGGGAGATATGACAAGGTAAGCTGGATTTCTGACTGACGGCCATCCTCTTTACAAACATAAAAGCCACACCAAACTTTCACAAAGTAGAAATCCTCCATGTGTTTTCCTGGAAATCTGTGGAGTTTCTCCCATGAGTAGGGTGCCTACTCCATGGTTACTACCCTGGGATTAAGTGAAGAAATCTGTACGTTATCATTATTTTGCTGGTAAGTTGCATTCAGCTCCTAGTCCATATCATTTCTTTTGCCAGCTTTAATATAGCTACCTTGATATCATGCATTGTTTTATGATGCTATAATTAACTATATTTTTTTAGTTTCATGCAGTGTGGTAAGCAATTCTGATTAAAATCTTCCATCTGTTATCTTTTGTCTGTTTGTCTTAATAAATAATTCATTTTTATACAAATATATCTGATTTGCCATCATTAGAGCTTGTGGGACAAAGCAATTCAATTATACCTCTGTAACCTCCCTAAATTTAAACTATTGCCAAGCCTGAGGCTAAGGGTCATTTAAACCCCTTTCAGAGAAGGAATTCAAATACACAAAGGGGCTGTCTCTGCCCCTCATACTCAGGGCAGCTCAGAGTCCCACACGTGTGAGAGGGGCAGCTGGGGCAGCTCTTGCAGGAGCTGGGCAGTGTGGTGGCTCAGGGTGCTTCAGTCCCCAAAAGCCATCCCCAGGGCCACCAGCCATGAGCAACAGTGGCCTCTCAGCCCCACCATCTGCTCTGAGCAGCAGAGATCCCCTCCCTAATAAATCCTTCTACAAACATCACGTCCCCCTGAGAACAGCAGCAGCACCAATGCATGCTCCAGGTTTTCAGGGGGCTGTGTGGAGCTGGGGCTGGGTTTGAGGGACAGAAATGGGAAGCAGCACAAAGTGTGGGCCAGGTCTTGAAGTGACAGCCATGGCCATGCTGTCCCCAGCTGCCAGGGGCTGAAGGTCTGGCCTGGCACAAACACAAATTCCCATTTCCCAGGGGCACACGTTCCCTCCTCCATCATTTACCCATCTATGCTCCGAGGCCGTGAGGCACACAAATGAAGACTGAGCTCTTTGCCAGTGTTCCCATGAGTTGTGATTCAAATGCAATCTGTAAAGCCAGCCAAGGCCCTCTCAGGTCCAGGGGCTCATTCCCACCTTTCCCAGGGAAGAGTCTCCTGGCAGGATGAGCGTGTCCACAGCCCATGGGCAAAGCAAGGCCCCGCCTTCACGGTCCTGATGAGTTTTGGTCACAAAAGCAACAACCCCTCCATCAATGTCAAAGACTAAACAAGTTTGACTATATGCTGATGTTCTTCAAATTGTTTCTACCAGCACTGGTTCTGGATGGTTTGTTTTGGAGGAATGAATGATGATACAGCAAGGTGGTTGTACCTGTGCTGTAGGCAGCAGATGTTGACACATTAATGCCACCGGGCTGTGCTGCCCCTGTTGTCATTGCATGAGCTGAGCAAAAGCAGCCACACCAAGCAGCCCAGTCTAAGAAATTCAGTCTAAAAAGCAAACATTTGAAGAAAAGAGCTCCTGCATCTTCCAAAGCCATTGCTCTGTATAACCCTCATCAAAACACGCCACTTTTCCTTTTTTTTTTTTAAATCAACCCGAAGCCAGTGGAACAATAAGAAACCAAATCTTTTTTCCTCTCAGCAGCACAGAGCGTTTTCAATGCCATTTGTAAGCTGCCTATTTATCCCTGACATTCACAGCTTGAGTATATCTCCAGTTCAGGTCGCTCTCTTACACTGAGGTAGAAATAATCAAGTATTTTTCCATCTTTCTGCTGGGAGGACTCAGAGCTAAGGGTGCATATACAGAGCTCTGTTAACCTGGTGTGAGATTCTTATGGTAAACTGCACAGGAGGATGGCATCACCATTCCCAAAAATTCCAGGCAGCAAGGAAATCAGCAGTCTCATAACTGGGAAGGAAGAGGACTGGGGTAGTTTGATGTCTAAACTGAAATAAACACTTTCTTAATAACCTCATAGCATCAACACATCTAAAACATTAAAAAAGGGGCTGGGAATTAATCAGTAGGATGAGAGCAGTGAGATACTTCACCAGAATAAAGCAATGCACAGCCCCTTTACCTGTGGGGAAGTTTAAGATTTGTGGTCAATATTGTTCAGTTTTAACTACTTAAAGTACTTCCTTTGCACAAATTTTACTATATTTGGGGGCTATTACTGCAAAATGAATTACACAAAAGGCATCAGTGCCCTAAGAGTTAGCTACATAAGTGCCATGCCTCAGAAAATTCTGAATTTTGAGTCATATTTTAAAATATGTAACTTCTGACAACAAGACAGTCACTGTAGCTGGAAATGGATAGCAATTCTTCCATCACCCCGGCCCCAAACAGGGGACTTAACATCAGCACAGCATGAAAGTCCATTTAAACTGTGGCAGGGCTGTAAAAAGCCCTTAACAGAAGCATTTCCTAAGAGAAAGTCTCATCTGTTTCTAAGCTACAGCTGTTGTTCATTCTGTATTGATAGGCATACAAAATAAGAGATGGATCACTCAGTCTCAAACACAGATGTGAGCTATTCAAATCCTTCACTCCTGATTTCTCATCATTAGCAGGTTTATACCTGTCTCCTGGCTGTGTTTAATGCTGCAAACCTTCATCCCTGTGAACTGGGACAAATAGATTTGAAATGTCCCCCATAAATCCTCCCTTAGCACGGTGGCCCTTTCAGCAGTGCTGCAGGAGCCACCCTCAGAGCCTCCCCTGCCCCTTCTGACCATCACCCAGGGCTCCCTGACACACCACCTATTAGGATTCCTAAAGTTTATGAATATGAAAAAACTCTTAATCCTTGGAGTGAAAGATCACAGCAAGAGATGCTTATAATTTCCTAGGGCAGGAAGAAAATAGTGCCATGAATTATGTAAAACACTTTAAATATGGGCACTAGTGAAAGCCTTAAATTAGAAAGCAGAAACTGTCAGTAAGCAACACCTATTCTCTTCAGGAAAGGATGTTCTGACTTTAAAGGTGTGGTTAAAAAGCAGGATAATGTACAGATAATATTCTGCACATTTCAGAATTTAAATCTAAGCAATGTAATAAGATGCAGTAACAAGTGGTGTCCCTCAAGGGTCCTGCAGAAAAAGCTTTGTCTTTTGGAACCTTCCCTGTCCAAAAAATATTCAAAAATAAATCTGCTTTTCTTTAAGCTCTCTTCTCCAGGATTTATGTACAGTGGATGATTAAAAATAATTAAGAAGACCATGCAAATGCTTTCCAATTACAATGTACCCCTTAAAAACCCTTGATCAGAAGGCTCTAATACTAAACCAGGTCTTGCTGAAAACAGCAAGATGTCAAAGCAGATGAGAGCTCTCCTGCTTAGGAACCTTGAGCCAGCTCCTTCTGTTTAGACCAAGGGAACACTACAAGGCTCCATCAGTTCAAAATGATAAACCAGCAAAAAACCACCAACAACCACATTCTGGAGAGAGAAATCATGTCAATATAAAATAAAAGTAACTTCAGTTTCACTTAGAGGAGATTTTAGTGGAAGTTGCTGTTTTAAAATAAAAAGAACACAAAAGCACCACTGAAGCCCCACATAATGCACCAAATGAAAGCCAGAGTGGGTGAGGAACACCCAGCTGTGCACTGCTGTGGAGAGCACAGTGTGCTTTGCACTGTATGAACCTGTGTGTACAGGCTGGCTCCATTTTATACCCTGAAATTTAGTTAGTTCTGCTGCAAATGAGAGAGAAGTTTACAGGTGATGTTTCAGGAACAGCCAAAAAATGAACCCAGACCCTGTATAAGAACAGCCCAGGCTGAGGCCCCCAGTCCAGCACAAAAGAGTTCCTAAAACTGGTGATGTTCAGCACAAGCCTTGGCATCACAGGCAATTCCTACTCCAGCTGTTACTAAGAAACAAACCACGCAAGAGTTCTGCTTTTCACTTTTGTACTTGTGAATAATCATCCCCATTATTCCACAGGCTAAGAAAGTGAGGCTGTCACCTGCCATGTGATTGCCCTGACTCCAGGCTTTGTCACCTCAGCAGGGCCCATCCCCACAGCCAGGCTCAGGGAAAGAACCCCTGCCTAGGAGGGGTTCAAGCAGCTCCTTGGGCTGCCGAAAGATAAGCTGACACTACCTGGTAGTAACATCTGGTAGTAGGAATTTGTGGCTCAAACGCTGCTCTGAATCTTGTTTTCAAGGCTGAGGGAAGTTTAGGCAGCCCAGCAAATCTAGAAATCCAAGCTAAAAGCCAATTGCTGTCCAGCCACAGCTCTGTGGGGAGATGTGAAGGGCAGGGCTGGCATGGAATGAATCCTGTGTGGAACTTCTGAAACACCTAACGCTGCTCTGAGGTGTTGTCTGTGTGTTTGTGTCACCAGCCTGCCAGCACTGGGCTTGCTCTAAAAACCACTTGTCTCTATCCACCAGTGCTCCCATCAGTCCATATTGTTAATTTTTTATTTCTCAATCAAGAATTCATGGAGGTTAGTGTGACATTGCTGCAAATACCCTCACAGCCTAGTAACTGTAAATAATGGATACAACCCCAGAAATACCAACCAGCCCCTCGTTGTTTTGGGACACTTAAATCGTGCCTGCCTCAACTCACCTGCCAGTAAACAAACAGGTTTCTCTCTGCACTGCAGCAAATCCCTCATCTCTCAGGAAAATTAAATGTGTCATTGAAATGGCTGTAGTTTTGGTAAGTGCACACAGACATTTAACTGTGACAGTGCTCACAAAGATGCACTGAGTGCAAGCATCTCCTTTCCCTTCAGAATAGGTATTGCAAAATGCTAAGCAAATTTTCAGAAGCTCTGGTGAATTTTAACACCGGTATTGCATTTCATACCACGCTGCAGTAAACTACATCTCTCTCTTTACATTTCTGCTAATTTCTGGCATTTATTTAAAAATTCTATACTGAACAGCTACTATTGAGGGCCCATTTGCTCCTCCTGTTTTCCATTTAACCTCAATGATTGCAGCCTCCCTTATTTCCTTTGGTGTTGAAAAGTACTTTTACAGCATTACCAACACAACATATTTGTTAGATTTCTCCTAATTAATTTTCCATGAACCTTTCAGCATGAAAAAGAAAACAAAAAATCTCATATTTCTGCATGAAAAATGATTTCTATTTTCTCCATTTCCTTAGAAATTTACATTCTGGGCTCATCTGTGCCATATATTCTTTACGGATAATGAGCAAGGCATCCTCACTTAGCTGTCACTGAGGCAGTGAAATGTTTACAGTGTGCACTTTGGAGATTCTGGCAGCTTAGATTCCAAGAATATTTCCTATTCATGACAATAAGCTCTGTCCTAAATTTCTCTTGCTCAAGAACTGAGAAAGATTGATCTGAAGAATCCTTGAACTTTGCTGATCTGCAGTAATGCTGTTTTAAAGAAAGGTTAGTTCAGACCCTTCACGCTCATGAGCTGTTTCACATGATGTGACAAAGACCCTTTTATGTCCTTAACATCCTGCAGAACTTCTTGGGACACTGAAAATATCAACTAATGGAGAGACAAATATCTTCATTATGAAGCTTCCAAACAGAATACACATGGCATAACTTTGGAGCACATTCTCCTCCCATATTCTGTAACATTTTGGGGACAGACTACTGACAGGCAAAAGAAACCTCATGCATGAACCTCATGCCAGTTTTGTGCAGGAGATTTCACTTAACTCATGCAAAATATCTCTCTTTAATTACCTCTCTGAAGCCATTCTTTAGCAAAGCCATAAGAATAGGCCTGTTGGAAAGATTGTGTTAAGATTTCATTTCTGTGCACAGGTCCAGTCACAGGCTGACAATGACATGCCTAAGCCTCTGGGCTTTATTGAACCAGGGCCTGGAAAAAAAAAATCATCTTTTATGCTTCATTCTTAGAAAACCTCATATAGTTTGAATAAATCTTTGAAATGTAACCAAAAGAATCTCACACGAGATTGTCTTTCATTGAAGTCATAACATCCAATTCATGTAGATACAGGTGCTGTCAAGTTTTGAACTTGGGCTGTGGAAGACATAAAAAGTGACAGATTCCCTCTCCAGAAAGGAGAACAGAACCTTCTGCAAACCTCTCCCCTTCCTCAGCCCAGCTCCTGCACCAACCTGAACCTACTCACACCTGCTGGGGTTGTTTTCTGTAATCAATCAAGTTTCCAAGTGTAATTATTAACACTGTCTTTAATTAAATGAATTTGTTCCTTTGGACACATTCTAAAGAAAAGTCAGTTATTAAATGTTATCAATTCAAACACTCCAAGTGCCTTTCTGAGCTCTGACTTGGAAAATCTGGATTAATTCTCAAAACTCTTTCATATAGTTACTAATTCTACAGGAATTTTTAAACTATGTTTAAACCTATGTTTTCCATATATTACTCTAAAATTTTCATCAGTTCATCAGGAGTAATTGCATTTTGCAGAAACAAATCCTGTCATTCCAGGAGTACTGCTACCATGACTTTTCTGACATTTCAGCATTTCTACTGCTCATATTGTTTCCCCTAGAAAATTATACTAAAAAAATATATATACATATATATATTTGTGCATAAAATGCTGGTAGAGTGTGTGGAATAACAACCCTAAGCCTCCTCAGACATATAGAAAAATCCCAATCTAAACAATGCTGTTTTCAGACAAGTTGTTGTTTTCACACCAATTATCCTGTGACCCAGTAACATCTTGATAATAAATGAAATAATGTAAAAGTATTTCTTGCCAATGATGGAGGGCCCCCAGCCTTTTGAAATTTTCATATTAACTTGTCAGAGGTGAATCTCTCTGAGCTGAACTGGCAGCTGTGAATACACAAACAGTAATTCAGGATTCCCTGCAATATCACTGGGTTTGTTCTTTGACACACTGGATAGTGACTGGAAAAGTACTTTCAGAGGGGCAGAGAAAAAAGGAGTCCTGCACTCTGTGCCAGCCTGGAGATTTCTGAAGGTTCAATGCAATACAATTGATCAGCTGCAGGAGAAAAAAACCCAACTTTTTTGTGTTAGCAAGGGGAAACAGTACCTGGTATTTCTTTTTGTAAATGTAATGGTCCCCAGCCTACCATGGAACTCTAAATTATAACTTAGATGATTATGGCAACAACCAAGAAATAAATTATTATAATAGATCTTCATGGAACAGCATCAGATCTTCAGAAGATCTGGTAAGGGCCCTGACAGAGATGCTAAAATCAAAGCCACCAAGAAACTAGCAGGAGATCTAGTCAAGCTAAAAAGGTTATTCAAGACAATCAATTATCATCTCCAGTCTTAGTTTTTGAGATCTGTGTACTTTATTTGCAAAAAACAGAGATGCAAATGTCTTGAATCCATTTGAAGAAACCAAGGAGTCCATTTTCCCATCTAAGTCTAAAATCAAAAGGAAAAAGTGTATGTTCCAATTCTAAGTTCAGTTTGGAGTGACAGATCCAGAGTTCAACCCATGCAGCAAAGTTTGGAGTCCTCCACACAGCCTTTCAATTAATATTCATGTATTTTAGCCCTGAATTTGTCTGTACCCCTCTGAGTCTTTGGGACTCCAGGCTTTCCCATTCCAGTCTAAAGGGAAACTCACTGCTATTGAAGTACAAAAGACAACAAGGCACAGGTAACAGAGGTACAACCAGGCACCTGAGACACAGTTAAAGCAAAAAATAGGCTTTAATTCCTATTAAAAACCTGAGGCAAAATTAATGGCCACCCCCAGACACAACAAGGGATAGCACAAGACGTGAAGCATCCTCTGCTTTCTGGTGACCAAGAATTTTCTACAGAGAAATGCAGGGTAAAACTTCTGCAAGAAACTGATTCGATTGGAATTCTGTCTGCATTTAGAGCCTAATATAAATTCCAGCTTTTTAGCTGAAAAAAAAGCACATCCCTCTCTACCTAGGAGATTTGAAAGATGTATTTCCTGGAAAGTATTACACAATTAAGCTATTTTTACTGCTGTGTACTCTACAGAAAACCAATTGTCAGAGAAACACTTCACATTTTTCTCCACAGTTGTTTTTCTGTGCAAAGAGAATTGAAAATAATTAAAACATTTTCCTTAATTTCCCCACTGGAAAGGATACTAGGAAAGTCTGAGTAGCAGAAAAGATGTATTATTGATTTTTTTTTTTTAATATTCTTACATGTGAAGAGACATATTCCATTTCTCCTTTCAAGGAGAGGATCCCTGATAGCCATTATCCTGTTGATGGAAAAGGAGGAAGCTCTATCTTCTCCTATTATTCCCCTGTTCTCACACATCACATGCTACTTGTCAGTGGAAAATTTGTAAGAAGGCTTATAACAAAGGAATGAGAAAATCAGAAAACTTTCATCATTACCAAAGTAATGTCTAACTAAATGATCTAACAGACTTAATTCCAAATGCAAATGGAGAAAAAAAAGAGTTAATTTAGAAGAATGAAGTGACAGAAAAAGAAATTATCTTAATTGTGCTTATCAGAAAACTTCCCTATTGTAATTGTGATTTAAATATTGTGGGCATAAGCTTTGATTGCCTGAACAATTCCATTGATTACATATTAATTTGTCTTGAAACACAAACCTGCTTTAATTCAAACTCTCACATTTTTAACACCATCCAAAGTAAAACTACAGAATATTCCACGTCCCACCTTGCCCCATCCCCAAAAGGACTCAACCAACTTCCCTACACATCTGTAATTTCTTTTCCCCTCTCAAACCCAGTTTATTTCACAAAACCAGTTTAGAGAGCAATCAGGCAGAAGAGCATCCCACAACATCCCAGCTGCAGGGCGAGAGGAGTCCCAGCTGGAGGCAGGAATTGTTTTACTCCCATGGCTCAGTATCAGCATCAGTCCTGAAGGCACAGTGAGCTCCTGGTTTGTTCAGCAGCCCTGGCCTGAAATCACCGTGTGTGCGAGGAGGGAACCAGCTCAGCACAGCTCCCAGACCCGGCAGGAAAGTTACGCTCTGCTCTGAGCAGCTCACACAGCTGAAGAATCAAACAAAGTGCTTTTCTCTGCCATCAGCCCTGTATGAGCTTTCTTTCTGCTTAATGCTGTCAAATTATCTTCTTATTGTCTGTGGAGTTCACAGCATTTTCAGCGGTAGCACTTGCATATCAATGAGTTGTCACCCAGCTCCCCTAATTACTGAGCAGAGGTGCCTGTTCTATCTCCTCCAAGCTTTCTGCTCCTCTCCCTTAATCTCTCCTGACTGTGCAAGGAGACGGTGCTGCCCAGAGCTGGGGATGAGGGAGCAAGTGCAGCAGCAGCAAATCTGCAGGGATTTTGTAGAACCCATTTCACAGTGGCCTTTCCCAAGCACAGGCTCTGTCCAGCTGCCCCTGGTGCATTCTGCAGTTTCCCACTGCCTGCCTGTCCTGCAGGGCCTCTCTGCAGCCCTGCCCTGCCCATGGGCAGCCCTGACACAGCGCAGGGAGCAGTGCAGAGCATTCAGCAGCACTCACCCCCTGCAAGCTGTGCCCCAGCCCTGCCGGCAGCACGGGGGGCAGCAGAGGCTGCTCACACAGGAGCTCAATCACAGAACCACAGGAAAACTGGGTTGGAAGAGACCTCTGAGATCATCGAGTCCAACCCATGCCCCAACACCTCAATCAGACCCTGGCACCGAGTGCCACATCCAGTCTTTCTATAAACACATCCAGGGATGGTGACCCCACCACCTCCCCGGGCAGATCATTCCAGTATTTTATTATTCTTTCCATGAAAAACTTTTTCCTAATATCTGAGCTGCAAACAGCTCCAGCAGCCCAATTTCAGTTTCCTTCCATGCTTGTCTGAGATGTCATTTGGGGAAATTCACGTATTTTCATGCATTTGCTTTCCACAGACTGGCTGGGAAATAAGGAAATTATATGCTCTAGGAGCTGCTGGTGGCCTGTCACATTGTTTTGGTCAGGGTTGCTCTGTTTGTATCCTCTGAATTTTCAATCATCTACCTGTGACTTAGTGGAGACCCCAGAAAGAAATTTTGGGGCCTGAACATGGGAAATGAGCTGTACATTCCTCACCTTACACTGAGTATCACCAGGAACAACACACAGCATAGCACATTTGGATTTATAACTCAATAAGCAACAGCAATAGCATCAAAATGCAACTCCTATCTGAAACAGATTAATATAAAGGTCACTTTCCACCAGAAGTAAATAACATTCAGTTTGGGGGAATCTCTGTAGGTGAAGGGGAAAGAAATGCACTACTTGATTTGGGGAGAAATTGGTTAGACAGAAGGTGTTTCAAAATATAATCAAAAAATAATTAGAAAAAGGAACAAGCCAAAGGACAAACATCTGTGACAGAAGGATGTGAAGAGATAAACAAATCCTATGTATGACAGTTAATTTCAGTTCAGACCAGAATCCTGCTGGGCTACATTTGGAGTAGTCTGTAAACACCCTGGGAAAAAAGAAAGCTTGCATTAATTTAAGTGTGAACAACGGCAGCATCAACAAGTAAAAGACTGGAAAAACCAAACCAAGACACTGAAAATACCAGATTTCAGTGGAACCCCACCACACAGGGATAACAAATAACACTAAAGGGAAGCTCCAGCAATTAACAGATCAAGAGTTCGTCACAAGTCATGAGGCAAGAACACTGAGAAAAAAAATACACCCTAAAATCCTGCACTTTGGTTTCCTAAACACCCCAGATGAGAGAGGGAGAGGCCCAGTTGGGACAGCTCTAGTAGGAGAAATCACTGTTTAAGGCAGGTGGCACTGGAGCCTTCGGACCTTTCTCAGTTGCTACCTGAGGGCTGTGGTTTGTTAGACCTGACAGGACCTTGCATGGAGCTGAACAGGGAGCTGCAGTGGCAGTGAGGAGTGCTGGGAATTCCACCCCTCACTGGGGGCTGCACTGGCCTGCTGCCCCATGCAGTGTTCCTGCAGCTTCCCAGACAGAGCACATCCACCCTTCCTGAAGAGTCTGCAGCAAGAAACCTCCTCTGAGGGCCACAGAGGGCAGGGAAATGTGGAGGGACCAGCCCAGGGCTGCACTGAGCACCCAGACATGGGCAACCTTCCTGGGCACCTCTCCTATCCCCTCATCTCCCTTAAGAGCAGTTGGTAAATGCAAAATTCACTGTGAAGGAAAAGAGAGAGAAGAATTCATAAGCCCAAACTCTCCTAATTTGCTTCTCACCCTGTCCTGTTTACATTTTGTTTAGAAGATGCTCACCTATACAGGCCACAGCCTATGTGAGCAAATACACAAATGACAAACAATAATCAAGGCAGAACTGGGCTGTGGGGTTGATGTGCTTTCCCTCATGAGGGTGATGAAATAGGTCTAAACCCGTATTTTGTTTGCTGGGCATTGCAGAGAAAAGCAGCAGCAAGATGTTGAGAAGCATGACAAGCTCCCTAACTGAGTTGCTGAAACAAACCTCTCAATGTGTTTTGTGATTAATTCTTCAGCTAAGTTGGAGTTTATTTGTAAGCAGTCTCAGGTAAATTTACAGCCTTAGAACTCTGCCTCACCATAAAGTAAGTGTTATTAGCAGCCCTCCATGGATAATCAAAGTTAAAATTTCTTTTTCTGCAAATATTCTGAAGTATTTGTTGAAAACTTGATGCCAGCATGCTTACTGAATACCAATAAACTCATCTGCCAGAATATTTGGGAAAAGCTAACAGAAAGCTGGTGCAAATGAACTCTGATTAAATTTGTTTAAAACTTCAAGCAAACACTAAAGTTAGAAGATGAGTGGAAATTTATTTTTCATATTTGGCTAACTGTAATTGCAATTTCTATCCAGTCAAAGCAGGATAATTAAGCAAAAGACAAAAAAGAATCTGGCAGCAGGCTGAGCAAAGTAACCATTGCTAAAGAGAAAAAATAAGGGTATAGTGGTAATGTAAATAGAGTTAATGAGGGAATGTTACCACAACACCAAAACTCCAAATAAAGAAATATAAAGTAAGTTGTTATTAGGAAAACTTACTTAGCCAGAACAACTAATTAGTTACTAATAAAATTATGTTAATAATTGCCATTAACCACAATTCCCGGCTAAATTTAGTAACTGAGCAGCAGCTCTCAGAACCTGAATCTGTTTTGAGCAGAAACAAAGCAGGTTCCTGGTATAGCAGGAGATATTTTGGCCTGGATTTCCAGCTAAACTGCCATCACCTGCTCCAAACACTTCTGGGAGTTCCCAGGATGTGCAAAATTATCCTCAGCTTTAGGTTAAAGTCGGCTGTCACCTCAATTGCATCCCTCTGACAAATATGTGGTTATTTGCTAATATCATTACTACAGCTAAAATGAATTAGCTTGAACATAAAGGGATAAAAAAGAGACTACAGCTGAGCAGGAATGTTTGGTTTGGAGCAGGCAGAGAGGACATGGAGAAGAAAAGCCACCGTGTATTTAATGAAGTGGCTGCTTTACCCTGGAACACTTCCAGGGTGATAAGAACCCTATCTAAGGAGCACAGTTACCTCCTGATTTTCAGTCTATGCAAATGACAGAAGCACAGAAAAATTAAGGGTAGAAGAGTGAAAATTATTTCCAGAAGAGATGAGTGCCTGTTCTTGAGAAGGAAAACATGAAGAATAAAACACTTTAATCCATGAACAAATTATCTGCATCTTCCATGGATTTGATTTGATTTTATCAACAAGGGATTTGATTTAAACTTTGGAAAGGGTGTTTAAATGTTCTCTGGTTCCAATGTATTTTTTACTGACCTGGGACCTGCTTGTTGACTGTCTGATTTGATTGAAAATATGTTTCACCTAGACTTTCACCAGATTCTGACCAAGCCAATGGCTACTTCCAAGGAACTCACAGGTGGGCAGAGAGAAACAGTGAAATCGTCGTCCCTTCATCTGAGCAGGAAAAGTCTGAACACTCTGGGTAACCCAGGCAGACAGAAAGTTACTGAGCATATAGGACAAAACCACTGCTCCTTAGTTAAAATCAGTGGGAAAACCTTCCCAGTAAATTACTAGGATTAGTAGTGTCTTCATGGGATTTTGGGATGGGCTTTACAAGAGCTTCGAGTCAGGTGAGTACAGAACATGTTTTTGGTTCAGAACAAACCACCCTGTCTGGGGGGAAGGAAAGAGGTGAGGGGTCCCTCCTGAACACCATTAATATCTGTGCTCTGTAGCAAACACCCACCACTATCAGATCAGTAAAGATGTGGAAAAAACTTGCTGGTGCTGCCAAATTTTCAGATTAAATGAATTCTCTCTTTAGTAAATTATTGGACTTTCCCAATGGTGACTTTCAGAAAACATCTGCTCAACTTTTGCAGAGCATTTTGTTTTGCGTTTAGCCACCAGTTAAAGCTGAAGGGATTTGGAGAGCAGAGTACTAAAATTTAGCTAGACCTTCCATGTTAAAAGGAAAATCTTCAGTAATTAGCTCTTTCCCTAACTGCTTTTTGGCTCTCATTACAAACAAAGTGCTATGGTAATATACCTTGTGTTGCAAATGTTTCACAATTCCTGCTAATCAAATTAAACTCAATTTTCAGCAAATAAACCCTCAATGCAGTTAATGGAAAACAAGGAACAGCGCGACTTTGCCTGAGAATGGGTCATTACCACAAGCTCCTAATTACAAGTACCTTAATGCATAATGTAAAGCACAGTCTTATATAGGCTCTTAAGAATTAAAGCTGTAGCAGGATCAAAGATTTCACGTGTCCTTGAATTTTTTATATGTACATTTGAATACAGATGGAGAAAAGCAACAAAGAGAAACAGAGCAAAGCTGCAAAACACAAAGATTCATTCACTTACCCACCCTTCAAAATGTGTAATAATAATAATTTATGCAGTCTATGAGTCTGCAGAAAGAGACTGATTTTGACTCAGGACACATTCTGAAACCAATTTTCATTTGCCTCCTCCTCTACCCTCTTGATAGAGAATGTTTCACACCTACCAGTTAATGAAGGATTATTACTTTCCTCTAGAGTAAGCTGCAAATACAACCAAGGTGAAAGCAAAGGACGTTCATCCTGAATTAGGTTATATGATGCCATCAAACAGGAGCCCAGGTGATTGATGACATATTGCTATTACTGCACCAGGCATTTATCAATACTACTCTGTGAATTATTTTCCAGTTTAGTTCTCTTATTGTCACATGATGGTATATTTTATAAAATTTACTTAACTTGGGGAGAAAAAAAAACAAAACAAAACAAAACAAAAAAAAAACACACACACACCACAACCCAGAGAGAAAAGCACTGGAAACAACAGAAGGCATAATAAATCACAGTAACCAACTTAAAAAATGCAGACTCTGCCACCACTTGCCAGTCCGAATTCTGCTGTTCTGAATGAATTCACACAGGTTGCATTTTTTACTCTGAGATTTCAGAAACAATCTGCAGGAATGGGCAGGCAGCCACTGCAGCCCAGCCCATGAATCACCCTTAACCAAGTCCTGTAGAGCAGTTCAGCTAGAATGCTAATATCACTAAAAAAACTCTTCCACCAAACTAAATTTCTTCATTCTTCTGCAAAATAATTTGCATCTATTTATTTTCCTGGAGAATTATTACACAAATCTTTGAAACTTTCAGCAAGATGAAGACTTTATGCTCTAACAAGATGAAGACTTTATGCTCTAACCCACTCTGGATATAAAGAACTCATATTGAATTATATCTGGTGCGATTGGAAATCTTCACCATTTTTTATTTGCAAAATTTCTGCTTGGTGGTGTTGGATTCACTCTGCCTCTCCTCATCATCATCCTCATCATTATTAATACAACACGAGCTGCCTGTGCCAATCTTCCTGACAGCACAGAGTCTGTAACAGCTGAGCTCTTTCTTTGGCTTTGTAGTTGTCCTCTCTTCCTGAAGGGCACACAAGCACAGAATGGGAATTATGGCTATTTGAAAGAAAATTAGTTCCTGTTTGGATATCCGTGGAACTGTGGAGAAGGCAGGCTCTGGAAAACCCCACCTCTCAACCTGACCTCGTCCTGGGCCTCGTGTAGCAAAACGTATTACAGTGAGTTTATGAACAGCAGTCAATAAACAGCAGGTCCTTCTCCACCTGCCACTCACATCCACCCACTTCTGCCCACCGTTACAACCAGAGGCAGAAGTAAACATTAGAACCAGTCATGAAAGGGAAAAATACATTGAAATATTCCAAATTCAGTCAGCCTGAGATGTGTTTACTTGTAGCTCCTGCAGAAGGAGCAATTGAGATAGACACTCATCCTCCCATGGAGACAGAGAGGGATGGGATGGCTCTGTACAGGAAAAGCTCTTAGGAGTAGGGCTTGAATGGACAAATATCAGGAGTAACCTTGCTTAACAACAGAGTGTCCAAATTTGAACCCTGCCCAGACAGTTCTGCTTCCTTTTAAGACATTTCTTATGTGTCTCTGAAGTATTTGACTATAAAATGTGTTACTCTGAACAGCATTAAAAGTAATCAGTTTCTGACAAAGTGTTAGATGAAATGTTCTAATGGGTTTAAAAACGTTGTGAATTCTGACTGTTTCTGAAGAACTCATTTCTATGTCTGAAGATAAATTGCCCTCAGATCTAGAAACTTAAGCTTCCATTACTTAAAGGGACCACCTAGTTTAATTGTTTTGTTAATTGTTTTCTGAGCAATTTTTACAGCTTTACCTTGTTCCAAAGTAATAATTTGCATTTCTGGAATTTTCATCCCTTGTCTCTTGCCTTCCCCCTTCTTTTCACTAAACATTGGTAGCATGGCAAGAAAAAACCTGTTCTGGGATCAAACCCAGAGAGTTTCACTAAGGTTCAGAATTTCTGTCCTTTGCACTGGCCATTTCTGCACTCCCAGCACTCGCTGTCTCACATTCCTCAGATTGGTTTATTCAGAACCAAGTGCCTTATCTCACCAAACTGCATTTCAAAATATTATGCAAATAGTATTCAGACTTTGTGTAAAATGCCCCGTATCCATACTTTAAACTGCTGTAATTTTCATCTTTTTTACTTAGATCTGTAGTGGTTTACAGATAATTTTGGGAAAAAAGGCTGAACTGAAATTCCACCTTACAAAGAAATAAAGGCTTTGTTTTTTCCTGAATCACCTTCAAACCAAAGGCAAAACTTAATAGGCAAGGCAAGGGAATTTACAGGATCCAAAACATCTGTGCCAGAGCATTATAAAATGCAGTTTTATGGAAAAATTTGAGGTTCAGCTATGCAGCTTTGTGGGTACTGGACATGTTCATGTCCACGGAGGGAAACCAAGAAATTACGCTCAGTAAGAACTTGAAAATTTGTTTGTGTTTCTTCCAAGTGCAGGGTAGCAAAAGTTTACAGCAGATCAGCAGAAATACAACACTATTATCTACCTTTATGAGGAAGTAGATGGGTAAAGTCTCTGAGGTCTCTAGAACCCTTCCAAAAATAGGTTTGTTTTCAGTTTACCATCAGTCCATAGCCTTAATTTTCTTTTGGGTAACTTCTGATGCTTTCAGCTGCACTAGCTCCTGTTCCCACCAGCATTAATCAATAGGATCTGTATAGTTTTAATTATTTCCCTTAAAACAGATTGAAACCACTGTGAGAAAGATAATTTCAATGCAAAAAAATAGATTGTCAAGACAGCACCTCTCCCTCTTTCCAGACTTTTGTACGATGGCTCCCCAGCTCCTGCCCTGCCTCATTCCTCCAGGGAAGGTTCCTGGCCTACAGATATTTGACTTAAATACTGCACTGTTACCTGATGTTGTCCCAGGAATGGTCCCAAACTCTGCAGTTCATTCTCAAGCAGGCTGTCATTGAAGTCACACTTTTAAACCCTCAAGAGAAAGCATATCTTGTTTCTCAGACATCTGAGAAAGAAGTGAAGTGAGAATTACAGGCTTATTTCTGTAAATACCTTCAGAGTGAGCACCGAGCAGTCCTGGAACACAATTTGAGTGCCATTCATTTCTAATACAAACAAATAGAGATATCATTCCCAGACACACGTTGTTAAGGCATTGCTAATTACAGACAATAAAGCAATGATACAATCTTACTCATGTATTAGTAGAAGGAGACCTTGCAGCTCCAGGGCTGATGTACAACTGACAGTGGAAGGGAGATACATTAATTTTGTGTGTACCACCCATAATAGCACAAGTTTGACTTTCACAATCACTCTTCTTTTTGATTGACAGCAGACAATCATGAGCAGAGAAGTTTGCTCACAGGTAACTCCAAAAAAAAACCCAGATCAAACTATTCCAGTAACAGTAACACCTGCAATTGGTGTTTTCAGAGCAGAAGCACAAATGTGCACACACAGAGGCTGTATTTGTAGAAATTGCCATGAAAGAACATCTCCCCCTCTTACTCTTATCAGAAAAAGAGTGTCCCTGCTCTTCATAATTTAATATTTCTAAAAGATGAAGAAAATTTAAATCTCAACAAACAACATCAAGATCTGTAAACTCATCAAGGAAAACCTCTGAAGAAAATATTATCCCTTTTCATATCTTTGCAACTTAAGCAAACCTTGAGTTGTTTGTTAGACAATTCCACATGGACTTTCATCTTTGCTGTCACTGTTTCACCATTAAAGTGTGTTGTTGTAAAACACTGGAGACTTCAGAGGTTTAAGCCAATATAAAAATCTCTGCAGTATGAAGTAATTTTATGTCACTACTCTGGTTATTTCAGAATTGGCTGCAAGTAAGAGCCTGAGGATGATTTAATGTGTCCTCAACACACCATGGCCATGGTTAAACAAAGTAAACACATCAGTCTTTAGCAGTTATTTATAACTGGAGGAAAAGCACAAACCAGCCACGGTAAACAGAGCACTGGAAAATATTCTGAAGGGGAACTAAAAGTATCTGAAAATGCCTTTCTTCACATATTTCTATATTCTATATCTCAGTAAAATAAAATCCCAGTGACCATCCCCAGGAGGATTTATTAGAACTAAAATCACCACTTCCAAATAAGATCCCAAGATGCAACTGCTGAAGTTTAAATTAAGGCATTCAGATGTGATTACACACCAGCAACTGCCACTTCTAGTGCAGTTTTAAAATAGAACAACCAGCCTCCAGAGGTCACAGAAAAGGCCCAGCTACTTCAAGGTGGAGAAGCCCAGACCCTGGAGAGCTCTCTGTGATAATTTGGGTGACTGCACCAGTGACCCAGCCCCACGGTGCCGATGAAGCTCTCATTTCAATCTGCTCACAGAGAGGATCTTTACCTGGCTGGCTGAAGCTGGATCCCTCCAGCAGCCCCTGGCTGCTGACCCGAGCACTGGGGATGTCTGAGGAGCCTGGGCTGAGGGGTTGCTGTCAGTGAGATGTGAGACCCTGGCAAGCAGAGCTGCAGGCAGCTCACCCTGTGCCCGGCATCAATGAAGGGTTTGCTTGCTGCCAGGCCAAACACAGAGAGCTGTTTGCAGAACTGAGAGAATTTGAGGTTAAAACGGGCTCAGAGCAGAGAAATTCTCAGCTATAAGCCATGAAGTAAAGTCATCTGTGAGAAATGAAGTATTCTCACACACTGAATCAAAACAATCCACGTTCTCAGGCTGACTTTGTGTCAACATAAGAGCAAGAATGATCACAACTCACACCTGCAGAAAACAGGTCGTGAGCCCTTTCCTAATTGGTCAGAGTAATTGTTTCTACTTTTTAGCCTGTGGTGTTATGGAGTCAGAATGGTAACCAATGGAATATTGTTTGTTATGATGTACACTATAAAGGGTGTCCAGTTTTTTAATAAACCAGTTGGCTTTGCACTCGAGAAAGGAGCACTGTATCTGTGTCCTGTGTGACTCCACAGAGGAGCAGCTGATCCTGGAGAAACCACCCCAGCACTGCCCTGAGCAGCAGCTTGATCACCTGAGCTGGGGTTGAGGTCTTTCCCAGGCTCTGATCTGTGCTGAGAGGAGGGGAACAGGGGATAACTGGGAACGGGGTGTGCACTCCCAGCATGTTGGAAACTGCCTGGAAAATGAGACAACCTCAGCACCAAGACTGGGAAGTGCCACTGTAACCCACAGGACACAACTCCAATTAAAGTCTTGGTGTTGCAATGCAGAACTGGAGATTTCTGTGCTGCACAATGTCCCAAGGGCCCTTCTGGAGGAGGAACGAGCTCTAGGGCCCCTGGGGCCACCTCAGGACTCATCTTCTGAGGAAGAGCCACCCTTTCATGAAATCTTAGTCTCAGGATTTAAGAAATTAGTGCTGATCCATGTCTGGCCAAACTGACAACTCAGTTTCTTACATATTAGGTACACATATAATTGAAAAATGTGCCCAGATAGAATCATGTATCATAATATTTGCCATCTAATAAACCTAAGATGCCTGAAAACAAAAACCAACAACAAAAGTTTCGAGACGTGGGTTTTCACTGGTTTTTTTGGGTTTTTTTTGCTTTTTACCCCAAACCTCTGTTGAGCTGGAAAGACAATCTGGCCAATATCGTGGACTTCCATTTTTCTCCTGAATATCATTGTTACTTTTAATTTAGAGATCAGGACAAATCTGTTCTTGTCCATGCACTTGCTGCATACAATGCTCTAGTGCTGGAAACAGTAGGAATTATTTGTGGAAGCAGTAGACAAAACTGTCTCCTGAGTGGTGCTGCTGCATGCTTGGAATTGCCAAGTCTTATGATGAGAGAGTCATTATTAGCTGAAAAAACTCATTATTCCCAGGCATGAAAAATAAACTATTGGAAACAGTTTTCCTGAATTCTGTCTATAGTTCTGTTGTAATTTTCTGGCTGTGAGAGATGTTTGGAAACCAGCACTGCTTGTCCTGTGTTAGCTTTGAGATTGCTGTGTTCTACCTGAGGGCAGGGGTTCTTATTTTAACTTTAATGAAGCAGATTGCAATACTGGAAATCACACACATGGCAGCACAATATTTATTTAAAGTTTAGCTTCCATGTCTTTCGTTATCTGCACTGGGCAGCCTCAAATCATAAATAAAAACTTTAACAATTTTCCCCCACAAACTCATTCCTTCCACAGCTTTGCCAGGTCCTCTCTGGTTCCCTTCCTTAATTATAGAAATCTTCTGAGGCACAGGATGCATGTTATTTTCATCAGTCAGAGATAAGAGATGTCAGCATAGAACTGAGCTTTTGCTGTACTTAGTCATAATCCTCCTATCACTTAAAAAGGCAACTGGAGATCTTTTTCAATAAAGCCATCAACAGGGATTCAAACATAAACACTGGATTTAGGCACATAAGCTTAATTGACTTTCAAAAAGAGATGAGCATCTCTTCCTCTCAGGCTTTCCTGATAACACCACCCTGAAAAGTCTGGTTTATGGATGCAATGATTAACTTGGGGAGGGGAGGAGCCAAAAGTAAGAACATTCAAAGATCACTCTTGATCTGTTCTTTATATGGAAGTTCAAAAAACCCAGAAGAGTGAATACATTCTTCCTGTAAAATTCTTTTCAATGTGAGAATTCTCAGAAGCACCTGCACGCAATGCACTCTTATCTTGGTATTGATTTTCTGCAGTATCACATTAAACTGCAAAGGGTGGTGGGGATTTAATTGAAATTACATTTCACTGGAACTTCTAACATGAATTACATAACAACCACCTTTAGAACGTTTTCTCTCCCCCCTTTCTTTTTTTTTGCATACAGTTTTATTTGATCCTCCTTCTCACAGTCCCATTTTATCTGTCCTCCCTTTCCTGTAGCCCAAGGCTTACAAGGTCATGCCATCGACTCCCATATTGAATGAGCCTCTGAAACCAGGTAACCCAGGGTGCAATCTATCCCTGATGAGCAGGGGGATATTTCCATCTAAACGAGGAGGATGAGCTTTGTGGCTCCCATTAGGGTTAATGGGGGTTATATAGCTGGGTCCTGGTGGACCATAACAAATGCTTGTCCCCTCAGATAATCCATTCCAATCTTTGAGTACTGAGAGAGAAAAAAATATTTTCAGAAGGAAAAAAAAAATAAAATAAAAGGATAGTGATTTAGAAGCAAATCTCAGAGTTGTTCCATGTTTCTTCACTAACTTTCAAAAGTGTTAAAGCAGCACATTTCACCACTTTCCACTTCATCTGCAAGAATGTTCAAGTTAGTGAGGGTTCTGTGAGAGCCATTAAAAATCTGTCAGAGAATTGCTGGTCATGGCAAAAACATTTTTCAGGAGCTGTCAATTTCCCCAAATATCCATCAGTGCTACCAGGAACAACAAGGGATTCCTCATTTAGAACGTGTCAATTCTTATTATTAATGTCATGATGAAAACACCTGCTAAGTGTCTGTGTCTGGCAAAGTGAGGCTGTCACAGAAATGAGAGGGTGAATTCGCTTGGATTAGCGAGCAAGGAAGAGCTTTTTTTTTTTTTTTTTTTTTTTTTTTTTTGATGTTTTCCTAAAGACAAACACCTTGTCTTTATCCTGAGCTGGGCTTGTAAAGGCAGGAGACAGGGAATGCAGCAAGGTATAACTGATGAAAGATAATGTGAAAATAATGTGCAAGTTAACTCTTTGTAAAATTCCACATTTGGAGAGAGGAGTTCTCAGTGCTTTGTTTTGTTTGCAAGCCCCAGGTGGAAGGTGCACGAGCCCCACAGCTCTACAGACCCTGCAGGTGTTGGGGTGTGGCACAAGGTGTTGGCTGAAGCTCCTAAGGACACATCAAATGAGTTGGTTTGGCTTCTCCCAGCAGGAGTACTAGAGGTAAATGGAGTTCAGGTCAGCCAAGTCCATCCTCACAGGAACTCACAGATTTCTGTGAGCCTTGGGATGTGCCTTGGCTGGGACTGCCTGGCACACAGAGAACAGCAAGCTGGGCTCTGCTTTTAAAAGCACACAGAGAGAAGAAAAATGTGTCCTGAGACTCACTGCACCATATATCCCTGTATACATAGTGACAAAATTCAAATGTTAGCTCTTAAAAAATTAATCCATAAACATTATACCCATGGGATTACACGAGCTAAAGATGATATCACCTGTGAAAGGTCTTACTGAGACTCCAAGGCAGGGTTTGGAAGAGAATTTCAAACTTCTGCTTTGGATCAGAACAAATCATATTCAGTAAGAAAGGTTGTCATTAAGTAAACTACTCAATACTTCTCTCCTTATTCTTATGCCCATGAAACAAGTTTGAGGCAGAGGAAAATCCTGTAAACAACAGTCAATCTAGATGGCCCCATGGTGACCAAAAGGAAAGTGCTCCCAAAAACTGCAGATGCCTTTCCCAGCCCTTGCTGTCAGGAGAGCTCTGCAGGCACCAGGCAGCTCTGCCTTCTGCTGCTGATCCCACCAGGCACTTAAATACCTGCTTAACTTTGAGCTCATGACTTTAAGCACAAGGCATTAACTGTAATGAGCGTTCTTATATTCTTAATCACACACTTGGATTCATTGCCAGAGCAGGCAGGAGGACATAATGGGCCATGCCTTCAGTTTGTGTAAATTGGTGGGACTTAATTGAAATGAATCGAGTTGTGTCAATTTGCTGCGGGATCCCCGGGGTTCAGAACCCCCCCAGTGTCAGTCAGAACCTGGTACAGCTCTCACTGCAGAGCTGTCACACCCAC
>VZTR01017666.1:143180-165149 GCA_013400775.1 Chaetops frenatus
TCCCCTCACCCCAGAGCTGTCCCACTCACCCCATCCCACTCCCCCCAGCCACCCAGCCAGCAGCAGTTAATGATCACACATCTCTTTTTTGAGCCACCCAGAAGGATAACCCCAGAGTCCCAGCCAGCACTCCTGTTCTCTCAGTGAAGGACTCTATTATCCAGGCTGGCTGAGTTATTACCCAGAGCACTTTGCCTGTCATATTTCACTGCAGAGCCTGCAAAGTCCAGCTCACTCTTAGGTGCCTTACAGGTTTTTGCACATGACATTTCAAACAGAAAACAGATAATTGGCTTTTAAAGACTTTCGGTAGGTTATTTAAGTCTCATCTTCCTTCCTCCTCAGCTCTTTGTTAGTGTAATTTGGCACACACGACTCCCATCCATCCTACTTGCACACTGACCCATATTTCCAGAAGAAAAGTAGGTTTTCAAAGTATTAAAAACTCACATCCTACAAATACTTTTTTTGCAAACATCCTCATGAGTTGAAGCCCACTCCCCCCCCCCCATTTTTTGGATGAGGCCCTATGATAAAGTTTAACAAAAATACCTATGAAGAACAAGAATGATTACATCTAAGCAAAACATAATTAAAAGAGGGCAATTTTAAATATCCTATCCTTACTATATTTTTTCAGCCACACACTCAAATATGTAGTTTAAACCTTACTTCCCCTAATATTAAAATGTGAATAATCTCTTTCCCCATGAAAAATTTCACAGTTAAAGAGATTTCTGTTCAACAGAGAACTGAACCCAATGCCTAAATCCATTTCATGCCAACAGAGCACACCAACAGTCAAACACAGCATTTTGGCAGGATTTAATTTCCTAATCAGAAGTGCTGGCAGACACCACCACAGCTTGGCCATGGAAGGCAACTGGGGGCTCCTACCAAGGCTGTGCCAGTCTGGAGCTCTACCCTGTAGAAGTCCCTGTTGATGGAACAATTCAATCTCACCCTTGTCAAATGTCACATTGAAAATAACCATGCTCTGAACTATGCACAATCAAATGTTAAAATAAACTTTTAAAAATAAATTAAGAACCACGCAAAGTTTATTGTTAATTCATTGCTAGATTGCTTGTACCAAACAACCACATCTGACAGCAGACCCCACCATGGTTAAAATATGAGAAAAGCTTTCACTAAAATTTGGAGTGTACAACAATATGTATTTTTTTATGGGAATATATAAATTTCCAAAGTTTTTGGGATTTGTGATGTGTCACTACATATATTTGGGGTTGGGGAAGGAGAAAGCTCAAAGAAAAACATTTCAAATATTCCAGGGCCTTGCCTGAACATTTCCTGAACATGGAATTTGCAAAAAACCCTGCTTCCATTTTATAAACCTGTGCCAAAAGGACACCAAACCTCTGTCCTGTGCTGATGTTTCAAACAGAAAAGTGGTACCAGTGAATATTTCTGTAGGGAATTGCTGGCTTACAGTAGCCATGGGGTGAGGATGGCCTGAACATTGCTCTTCCTGCCCATGGTGTGATGTTTTACCTGAGAACAGAGTGCTGCTGGGAGAAGTGGCTGATCCCAAGTTAAGAGGCATTTCCAGCCTAAAGCTCCATCTGAACTAAGCAGGATTTGGGATCTGCTGGTGCTTTTCTTTCAAGGGAGTCCCTGTGGTTGCTCACAGCAGCACTTTCTGATTCCTGGGGAGTGGTTACTCTCAGGAGCCAGAGCAGGGATGTTCTGTCAAGGCTTTGCAGTGGCCCTGCTCTGGAATAGGAGCTGCTTTCCTCAAAATAAGATCCTTTCTGAGACAGGCACCAGCTCCCAACCCCACATGATCATTGTTTCAGTGTACAGGACACATCTTTCAGAGGGTGAATTTAAAATTAGAGCCATTCCTTCCTCCACTTACCTGTGCAGAAACCTTGATTTATACCATGGGCATCAATGAAAACACCTGGATTTAAATAGTGCAGCTCTTCAAGCTGAAGTATTTAGTTGACTTCAAAAGAGCTGTTAGATGCAAAGTTACTGCTCTACATAGGTTGCTATATCAAGGGGAGAAGCTCAGAATTTTAGGGACCAAAATTCCACTTGGAAATCACCTTATTCCTCTCATGGACTAGGAGATAAGAAGGGGCACTCTGCTCCAAGGCAAAGGCCACAAGAACTCACTGCTGGCTTATCCAGCACAGTGCCTGCTGCAGCCAGGAAAGTGTGAGGAAACTCCAGATCTGGCCAGCAGTCAGATCTCTGGAACAGGGGGTGAATTCTCTCCTTTCTAGTTTTATCCTTCCTCTCCCTTTAAATTCTCAGTCTCTTGTAGAGCTAACAGATATTCACTAAGGAAGCACCATCCCAGTGTGTGGCACCACCTTACAGATGTTTAAAAATAAGCACCCATAATGAGCAAAGCTTTATTCTTTATTTTCTGCTTTCAATGCCAGGTGGGAGAGACTCAAAACTCAATAAAACACACAGAAAAAAAATAGCAGGAAAATAGTGTGGTCCTAATGCATGACATTTGGCATTAGGTGAACACTGAATTGGTTCATTTATCCTAATCTCTTCATATTTCAGTTTTTCTTCCTCTGCTCTCCACTACTCTTTTCCATTACGTCTTTAGGGAAAGGATAAAACAGGACAAAAAAATGAGGTACTTTAGCTTCCTTTTTTAAATGCAAAACTAGAGAGTTTTCATTAAAAACACACACGTGTAAGAAATGAATCTTTTATTAGGGAAAGGGTTTAAGAATAAACAACATGAACTAAAATGCCTGGGTAGCTCTACAAATTTCCCTCCTTTAAGCTTGGTTCTATCTATGTTCAGTACTTAGAGCTGCCTCTGTTTCTGCAGCCCATCTAAAATTAGATCAGAAGCTCTCCAGGGTAAGGATTGTGTTCTGTTTGCTGCTCAGCGCCTGCTGCCATTTAGATACTTGACAAAAATAATAATGAAATGTTGTTATTTTTCTACTTTCATGTCTGAAACTCTCGAATTCTATGAGAGTACTACCAAAATATGTAGGCAGCAGAGATAAGAGGCAGCCTGGTTTAATGACTGAGCACACCAGATGTTATTCACACACGGGTTTTGTTGTTGCCTTGTTGTTTCTAAATCTCTATTTTTGACCATTACATCAGTATTTTTTTCCTAGTTAGCCTCTGAACCAGACTCCCAAGAGAAAAAACTGGAGAAGCACCCAGCCAGTAGAGGAGCCAGCACTGCACCCAGTGCACATATGGCTTCTATTGTGTGAGTCACTGCCCTAACGACAGCTAAGCATATTACTGCCTGCAAAATTAACTCACACACTGTGAATAATCACAGAAAAGAAATTTGTTTTGCTACAAGGTTGTTTTCCAGCTGTTTTAATGCAGGCAATTTTTTTCCTGAAACACAAATTGTAAGGAGAAAAAAAAAAAAAAAAAAAAAAAAAAGGCAGAAAGAAAGAAAAAAAAAGACTTTGAAAATCTGCATAATTTGAAAGTGCTTAATGTAAATTAGATAGATCCGCCTAATTTTATTTCAGTACTTTTTAATTGCATTTATAATTAGTAAAATACATTAATGTGCTACACAGAAGGTCAGGAGTTCTGGTGAAAGAATCTAATTAAAATGCTCTGCTGCATTTATGCCACACATGTGCTCAGTAACCTTGAGGCCTTCCTGCAGCAGCAGAGGAGGGGTTTGTACTTATGTTATAAATAACTTTTTTCTTCAACAGTGCACAAGTAGCACGTGCTATGTGAGTATTCTCATCTCTCACCCCATCTGCACTAATGGAGATGGTTTGGTCCATTCCATGTTGCACTTTTGATGAGACACTAATGAAGCAGAGCAGGCTGGTTCCCTTTGCCAGGAGCACTCTGGGATCCCCAGCTCTGCCCCAGCCTCTCCCTCTCAGGGACCCTGAATCAAACTGTGCCACTCATCACTGACAGAGCTGAACTTAGTGACAGCCAGAAATCTGAGTACATGTGGTGTCAGGTATTTATCCTGATGTCTGGATCCACTAACAGCATGGATTAAAAAAAAGTTTAAAAAAAAAGAAAAGAAAAAAAAAAAAAGAAAAAAAAAGAGAGAGAGAGAGAAAAAAAGCTTACAGCAATAATCAGCAAGCAATAATTAGCGATGCTAATTTTTCTACTTAGAACTCATATTGTGATTTTATTACATTTAAATTATACATGATCAGGTGTTCAAATGCTCTCCTTTCATCACCCTCTTAGGTGGTAAAACATCATTAACATCCTTCTAGCACCAGCATGATTGCTCAGTAAGATTAGGGATCTCTGCCTCAGCGAGTTCCACACGTTCTCCAGTGAGCAAAGCCCAAGGGGAACAAAATAGGAAGGGCACATTTTCATATTATCCATCTACTTTTAGCCTAGCTTTTGTTTCTTTACAAGTAGCAGAACTTAAAATTTTGGAATAATCACTGGAATCGTAAATCCCTGAGCTGTCAGCTCTGTCTGCAAGAGAAGAAGAGTTACCTCAGTCTTCAATAGGAAGGAAAAACAGAAGAATGATTGCTCCTGCTCAGGATGAAAAGCTGAAGCTTTCAAAGGCTTGCTGCTCCATACCAGCTGTACAGACTGGTCAGAGTCTGGGATCACTGTTTATTGGCTTCAACATCACAGGAAAGAAAGTGAGCTATATAGAATAAGTAGGTCAAACTTACATAAAAACAAACAACATCCCCTCCTTTCCTTTATAATCTCTCCCAGCAGTTGTAAAGCAGCCATCAGCACCTGTGGGAATACCTCTAATAGTTCTGAAACTGAAGGAAAATGATTCACTCAGTATCTGCTTTTACCTACTGGGACTGGAGGGATTGAAGTCCTTTCTGGAATAAAAGGATGGCAAACACCAGCAGGGCTCACAGGCTGGCTTAGCCTGGTGGGACTGAACCATTGGAAAAGCTGCTGCCTGAGGGACAGAGCTGGCTCTGCTGGCTCTGAGCAGTTGGGCACACAACTGGCAGCCAGGAGTGCAGAACGTGTGAATTCGCAGGAGAGTGGGAAGGGAATAAAGGATAAGGGCTGTGTTTGCAGAGCAGCAAGGGAGGAAGATAAGAAACCTTGAAAGCTGCAGACCAGGAAGAAGAGTGACATTCACTCATCTAAGTTTTGCTCTAAATATTGTATCAGAGCTGGCAGATTAACACTGGCTTGCTCTGAAATGTGTGTCCTGAGCTGTTGGCAGCACAGTCAATTGTATCTCTTCCTGTTGGCCTCCAGGGCCCTCCAGGGGACCAAACTCATTTGGATTCCACAAAGAAATGAGGGGATATGAAAGCTATGTGGCCCAAGCCCAAAACAGTTCAGCTGCATGGCTTGGACTCTGAGCCACAGAGAGCTGAGCTGAGTGCAGGATGCCAGGAGATCCACAGCAAGACAAAGCTGCCACCCCAAACCACAAAGGCCATCCCCTCCATCAGCCTCAGCTGAGAAACCACCTCCTTCCACATGGCAGCAGTGCCAGGGGTTACCCACTATTTAAATCCAGGTGTTTTCATTGATGCCCATGGTATAAATCAAGGTTTCTGCACAGGTAAGTGGAGGAAGGAATGGCTCTAATTTTAAATTGACCCTCTGAAAGATGTGTCCTGTACACTGAAACAATGATCATGTGGGGTTGGGAGCTGGTGCCTGTCTCAGAAAGGATCTTATTTTGGGGAAAGCACCCAGGACTGCTGGGTGCAAGAACCATCTCAAATCCACACCTCCATGAAAGTCTCCCCCAGCCCCAAGTCCCAGGGAATCAGACAGCCACTGGCCAGAGGCAGCACACGAGGAGCTGTGCTAGAAGGCAGCAGAGGCTTGATGCTCAAATGGCTCCTCTTTGTTCCCTAAGCCAAATGGTTTTTGGTTGCTGCCTGCATCACAAGAGGGTTAATGTGTGAATGGGGCTGATGTGCTGGAAATTAAATGTGTTTACACAATAGGCACAGAAACTTTAGAAACACAGAACTGTCCAGCTTATTTGCAATACCTCTTAGATGCAACATCATCTAAAAGGGCAGAGGAATATTTTTTTTAAATGCATATTTATTTGGCCATGTGCAGCTAAAAGTACAAGCTGTACTGAGAACACTATCAATCCTGATTCTTGTCCCCAGACCACAGAACAAACCACCAATGCCACTCCTAAAGTTATTTATGAAGCACCATTCATAAATTCAGCATTACCTGCACGTATGAATGACACAACCAACCAACTTTTCAAATCCAGGCCATCTTGTTTGTCAGTGTTCAGAACTCTTATACACAGAATTTGCTGTTGATCATGCTTGCAATTTCTAGCCAGAAAAAAATAGTTTAAAAATAATTTGGCTTCAATTATATAATCTTCTTTAAAGTGCTGAACAGTCCTCTTGGGGGAACTAATTCTCGCTGCACACACTTACTCTTAGCAAGGCTTGCTGAGGCAGCTTCTTGGAAAGTGAAGACTCACCTCAAGGAAGTATCCTACCCAACCAAAAGCTTTATGGAGATTTGAAAAAGTCACCTAATAAAGAAAAAGGGGGTAATTTTCCTAAGATCTAAAAATATCAACATAAGGCAGAGACATTATCATGAAGGCTTCAACATGCTAAAACCCAATTTAAATGTGCTGAAACTTTGCAAGGATTTATTTTCATGGTAATCTAACCCAGAAAGACTGATAGACTCAGGAAAAAATACAATTAGGGTCTCAACACTCATCAAGTTGATCACTTTCTAAAGATACTATGTAAATAAATAAATACATAAAACTCCCCCTCACAGCCAGAGTATACAGAGATTTACAGAATAGGGAGCAAGCAAAACTCCTGGATTAGGCCAAAAAAGCCTTGAAAACTGGACTTGGCAATCCACAATTTCACACAGTGAAATTAATATGAAAAGTAAAACCTGACACATGTATAAAATTAGTCTTTTTTCCCCTCTAATGATTCAAACTTGCATTAGCAAATTGTCCCCAAATCCAGAAGTCAACTCCCCATTATACAGCAGGCACAGCAAATGAGGATCTGCTGGTGCAAATGCTTATTGTATCTTAGCCTAGTTCTAGTAAAATTTAAATGGTCTATTAATTTCCTTAATAAATTTAGATATGGCTCCTGCCTGCAATCTGTCTTTGATTAGCTAACAAAAGTGTATGAAGATCCTGCCAAGCTGACAGTTCAGACTATTTCAAGCAAATCATCATCTACATTAAAAAAACATCAATCTATTCATTTCTCTGTAGCACAGGAAACCAAAAATGGTTCAGATCCTCAAGTTTAGCCAGTCCAGACCTTCCAGTCCTACTTCATCTGGATTTGGTAGAAATAAATTATTTTATTATTGATGGAAAATCTCAAATGTGCATTCTGGTCTTAGTCTTCCTGACTAAGACTGCAGGTCAGGAGTTCATTTGGGCACATGAATAACTTTAAAGATCTTTTTTTTTTTTTTCATCTTTAGACCCAACAAGGAAAAGAGCAGGTCCATCAAGTGGAGAAGTGCACAAGAGAAGTCACCCCCACAGATGAATTTTTCTTCAGATTTATGGAGCACAGGGCTGAGTAACAGGGTCCTCAGCAAGGGATTGCAAACAAATGTTGTTGCTGAGGGGGTTGTGCGATTTCAAAGTGAAAACCTTAAAAAAAAGGGGTTGGGGAATAATATCATTATCATCTATAATCATCAGGAGGTATTCCTTGTGAGATCACAAATAAGTTTAGCAGCAAAACCACAGAGGGACCCTGACTATTAAGATAAACCTGAAAAATACTTTAACAAGTGCAGACCAAAAAAGAGGTAAAACTATTTAAACCAAACAAGACTGTGCAAAACCATACAAACAGCCCAAGAATAGGCTCAGGATTCCTAATGAAAGGTTTCTATTCACCGAAAGACCAAGGCTCTGCCACAGCCTTCCAGTGGAGTTTTGTACATTTATAAATGTCTGACCTTTACCCAAGACATGGGGTCAGACCTTATCTTTTCATTGCAGATCAGCTTCCAGAGATGATAAAGCCCAAATACAAGGCACCAGGAGCCAGGGAGCTCAATCTTGTTGTACAGGACAGTGGCATTATCTTTCAGTTCCCAATGTGGGAGAAAAGTCCGCTGGCACCTGGAAAGAGGCCACTGCAAAACTTTTACCTTTGCTTGCAGCAGGACCAGAATCAGAATAAAGAATTCCTGTGTTACATTTCAACCCTGAAAAATCCCCGAAGTATTAATATAAATTAATCAAGTGTTAGCTGCATTAGTCACTAACAAAGTTCTGCACTGAGATGGAAATGATGATCTAACCCCAGATCCAAACAACCCAAGGCAGGGGATGCTTGAAGACAGATAATATTCAGTTTTCCTCAGTACAGCAGTACAAAAGTTCACAGGAAAATAAACGTTTCTCAGCTTTAATTATCTCTGAACTGGTTTTTGCTTCTGTTTTTTGGTTTGGGGATTTTTTACATTTTAATTACAGTTGCCAACTCTGAGTCTCCTGCTGGCAGCTGAAATCAAAATTGAAAACTGATTAAATGATGCAATCTATGCCACTGGACAGCATTACTCAACCCACATACAAACAACAATAAACCAACACAATATTTTAATATACAAACAACATTTCAGCTCTCTTTACAGCAGTGAGATCAGAACATTTCAGAGCAGGTCTCAGTACTTTCCCAGTCAGGAATGAACCACATCATGCCACATGTCAGTCACCTCTGGCAGCCACCAGCTGTCCCCACTGAGTGTTTCTGTCCCTCTGCAGGCACAAAAGCCCTGGAGTGAGGAAGGGGCAGCTGTGAACTCAGAGCTGCCTCTGGCACAGAAAGCCCCATAGGTAACACCATTACAGATTCCTGAGTGCCATCTGCTGGCACCTGCACTGGGAACCAAAGCTAACAGCAAATTTGAAGCTCCCCAGTAAAGTTTCTGACAGGTGTGCATTCGTTTGCATTCCACTCCATCCCATGGGAAGTTTAGAAAAATGCCAGTGTACACTTTTTGCTTTTTCCCCGTTGTGGTATATTCAGTGGCAGGGAACTGCTGTGGCACAACACATCCAGACTCAGCTCAGAGTTAAAATGATGGAGTGTTTCAGTCTCAGCTCAAGGCTGACACGTGTCTGGCTGGGCTGATTTGGTGCCTTAGGGAGCTCAGCTCGTGCCCATCTCTCCCAGACACAACTGTTCCCTGCTGGGCCAGCATCTCCCATGGTGTTTCAGCACAACATTTTCACTTTCCCACCGCTTGTAACACACAGACCAGCTAAAGAGCCTAGGCAGCCAGGTGGAGATAAGAACAGTGGAAATTACAAGCCATATTTAAGCACAAACCACTTCCTTAAAGAAGCCCTCAAGCATTTGCAAAGGGTGCAGGAGCTCAGAGCAGCTGGCAGCTCTTTGAGGACAGAGCCCTGCAGGGCTGTGCTGGGCACAGAGGTGGTGACTGATCTCCACCCAGGCAGGATGGAGGCTGGAGGAGGGAGACAGGCTCCGAGGGAGGAAGATGGATGAGCTCACTGCTCAGGCACGCAGGGAGGGTGGCAGCAAAGCCAAAACCACCGGCACCACCACTTGTCATGGGCTTACAAAGATAAATCACACCTGACCACACTGCCTGCCTGCTGAGCTGCAATGACTGGGAAGTTGGACTGGGAAGTTGGACTGGGAACTTGCCACAGTTCCCTCCAGCCTGAATAAGTCTGTGATTCTACGACAAGCATTTCTCAGCATTGTGACAAGTGATTTTTCAGCCCACCAGAATGATGAAAGTGTCTCCTTTTGGTGAAAGTCATTCTTGTGACTGCTGATCTTGGATCAGCTACTTTTCCACAATTTCTTACATCAAAATGGCAGGTCAGCAGATGGATTAGGGAAAATAGCAGAAACCTTCAAGAGAGAAATCAGTTTACTTAAAAGCTCCTCAGTGGTTCTTCTCCACCCAAGTGTACCACTGAAGGGGCTCCTTTCTCACTAACACTGGACTTCTTACAAATAGAATCCAATAAGTCTGTTGGTTTCCTCAAAGTCTTCTTAGTCATGAGAAATATTTGGCATTTCCCCCCTCTCTTATTCCATACAGAGTTCATCCATGAACTAGGTCAAAAAGGACCCAACAACTGAATTGCAGGAACTGCAGTTTTACTCTGGCTTCTAATAACAGCAGCCAGGTTTCAGTTCATGAATGATGCCAGTCAGCAACTGTGAAAAATAAGTAGAAATTGTAGTGCATTAAAGCACAGCAACCTGAAAAGAGAGGTACAACATACTTCCAAAGAAGTGTTCTTGATTCAGGAATTTCAGGCCAAGTTTCTCTGAAATGAATCATCTCCTCACATTCCAGTCATGATACTGCCACCTGACCATCTGCTGAGCAAATGAGGAAGAATCCTCAGACAGAAGGAATTCACACAGAAAAATGTGTGGATTTTGAGAACATCCAAAAGCCCAAGTGTGTTCTCAATGTAACTTCATGGCCTCTGAATAACTAGTAAAACCAGTGAATAAACAGGCAGGAAGAGATCTACCATACAGGTCCAATTTTGTTCAAAATATACAGGAATAGAAATATAATGATATATGTTTCACATTTTTTAGGATAGATTTTAATCAGAAAATTTTTAGCGAGAAAAATTTAAGTTAGAAAACCCAAGGGGAAAAACCCCTTAAATCTTGACAGAGAAAAAAAAAAAAAAAAAAAAAAAAAAAAAAAAAAAAAAACAAAGCAGAATACAAACAACTAGGGCTGTTTAAAAGCTTTTCCTTTAGAAATATTTGTTTCAGATCTGGATTATGGATGGAGCAATTTTAAAGCTAATGTTTCAGTGGAACATTTAATCTCTGGCTATCAATGTTAGAAAATTACATGCCCCAAACCTGGAGTATTTCAGTTTAAGAGTGTTCTAAAGTGCATGAAAATTCCTGCTTCACTTCTGCTCCTTTTCCCCTAGAGTAGCAACAAGCAACCAAAACCTCTTCACCAGTAAACCCAAACTAATTCACAACATGTGAACACCTGCACAGATTTGTCTCTAAACTTCTATTTTTGGAAGACAACAGGACTAATCTGAAACTGTGACTTTAGGGGGTTTTATTGTGTTTACCTTTGCAAGGCAGAGCACTGTGCCAGCTGTTAGGAACTGGTATTTAACACATGGCTTTTTGTGCTGGTTTTGGCTGGGAGAGCATCATTTCCCCCAGTAGCTGGTAAGGGGCTGTGGTTTGGGTTTGTGCTGGAAATAGGGATGATAACATCCTATACACAGGAATGTTTTGGTCACTGCTGAGCAGGGCTGACACGTTTTTCTCTTCCCAAGTCACTGATGGAGCTCAGCTGCCTTGGGGTGCCTGAACCTGCCTGCCCAGGGGAATGGGGAATGAATTCCTTCCTTTGCTTTCCAGCTTTTGCTTTATCTATTGAAGTATTTTTATCCAAATCCATTGATTTTCTCCTATTTTTTCACTTTTATCCTTCTGATTCTCTCCCCCATGCCTCTGGGGATAGAGTGGGTGAGCAGCCACGTGGTGCTTTAGCTGCTGCCTGGGGTCAAACCACAACACTTGTAGAAGTGCTTTTCTAACACATTATTTAAAATAAACAAGCAGTTTCTTTACCCAAATAGTCTTGTAATACCAGCATATTCTTTCTCAAAGCCCTTCCAAAGCCTGATAATCTGGGAATAATTTGGTCATAGCCACTCGTGATTAGCAGCACTGCCCACATTCTCTGAGACCTTTCAGGGTGGCTTTTGATTATTTTTCCCCTTTAGTTGGTTATCAGGATACTTATAAGCATAATTAATTCATTCTTTGGACTCTCAGGATTATGAAGAATTATAGGATGGCAGCACTAAGACAGAATGCTCTAATTCACCAGCTGTCATGTATTTAATTAGAGATTTTGATGAATCTTTCCTACTTAGATGAGCCTTCATACTTTGTGTTCTATATAAAAAAAAAAAAAAAAAGGAAAGGAAGGAAGAAAGAAAAAAATTACTTCTCTTGTAGAAGGAGTATGGGGCTGTGATCAAGTCTTTGTTAGCATGGCAGCCTTGTCATCAGCCTGGTGTCAGAGCTGGAGTCAAACACGTTGTGAGCTGCCAGCACTGACACTGGCACTGCAGCACAAGGGAGGGTGCAGGCCCAAAAATCAACCTCCTTTAATGCAGAGACAGAAAGAGCACAGACACAATTCCTTTCCAAAAGCAGACAAACTTCAGGTAATTCAACTATCTCTGTGGTTTGTGTCATCCAGGTGTTCACAGAGGTTAAACCAACATTCTTTACCTCCAAAATGTGAGCTGACTCCCCTTTGAGATCTAAGGAATAGTTTATATTTTCTATATTCCATATGGAGTAACACCATTCAATGTGACATAAAGTTGGGAATAGATTTAAATCGATCTGAAAGTCATATTAGCTGCAGCATAGAAAAAAAACCATGTGGAAGAGAATTATAGAACTGACTTATTTAAGTTATTGTGAAATGTGCTTTAGACATTTTTTCCATGAAAATTTATCTTATCATGTTCATATATAATGCACAGGGCACAAGATTTTCCATACCAGTGTGTATGTTAATAAATGAAGAACTCTTACACTGGAATGCAGTTAATATTGCATAAACATTTTCATTTTTAGATTTTTAAAACAGGTTATATTATAGCTAAAGTACAAAAAACCCCCATCCTGCTGTATTTTTACCTTCAATGTTTTTCATCCTCTCAGCATGCATGTTCATGATCTGATCCAAGCATCTGCCTTTCCAAAAATCTTCCCTTGTATTTACATTTGGCAAGCCTGACTCCTCCATGAAAATAAAAGTAGATTTCTTACTATCTATTTCAGTTAGGTGGCCTAATGACAAATCACTGATGGAATATTGATCTTCAGAGAGGGCAGAAAGATGACAGTGAGAGTTTTTAGAGAGGAGCTTAAATACTGTGCTTATTTCAGTTTTCCTCTGTTAAACAGCTCTGCCAGTGTGAGGGGATTTTTGATCCGTAACTAAGGTTAGGCTAGGAATTATTTTGTATTAATTATTAATTAATTAGCATTATCCAACTCTGCTCCTTTGGAAGTCAATGTATGAATCAATATTTAAAGGGAGAGAAAATTTAGACCTGGACTATTTCCTCATTAAAGAATTGTGAGGGGAGAAAACAAACAACAAAAGGTGCAAGAACAGCTCTCCAGAGCATCCCTCTGCAGTAAAAGCCTGATGATGGGGGAGCTGCCAGCACAAATTGGTGTTATTTTTCTGTTGGTGTTATTTTTCTCTTGGCTGCCTAAACTAAGGTGTCTTATGGGGATGGGTAAAGGGAGCTTAAAGGAGATTTTCAGTTTCCAATCCTCGCGGAACAAGAAACTCCTACGAGGGACTCACCAGGACTGGCTGCACACTACAGGCAGGGCAGGAGTGAGATTTTTGGTTCTGAGGGTTTGACTTGGGGCACTGTGTCCCAAATCTGGGAGCCCCAGTCAGGCTGGGGTCACTCCAGCCCATTGCCACTCGTTCCTCTGCTGTCCCCTCAGGGTGGTGGCACAGAGAGGCCAGAGGGGCCCTTGCAGCAGCTGCCAGCTGCACAGGGAGCTCTGCCATGGGCACCCAGCCCATCCATGGCACTGCCAGCCCCTCCCTGGCCTGGCTGCTGCTCACAGAGGCACTGCCCCACAGCTGTCCCTGCACCAGCCAAGGAGAAACCCCACAAAGCCCCAGTTCCCAACAGGGGTGGCTCACTGGGCTGTGCAAACACTCAGCAGACACGGAGGAGAAGAGGAGTTTCCCTAGGGAGGCAGGACACCTGCAGAGCCCTTCATGTGGGATGCAGCATCACCAAACCCCAAGGATCCTCAAATTATCTGGGTTTCAATTGGCAAATGCAGGAGGGGGAAGGGACTGGGTGGGACAAGGGAGAAGACAAAGCAGCAAACTCTGCCTGTCTGGTTTCTTTCAAAGGTTTCAGTGGAAACATGTCCAGATTTTAGCTGAGAGACACAGAAAAATGGAAGTGTGTCACTGACTATTACAGATCGGTCCATCTCAAATATTAACACACAAATTCATCTGCTTTGTGGAAACTTAAATTGCCCTTTTGTTCCCACGGATTTCAACAGACGATTCAATCAATGGCAAAACGGAGCCCAAGTAACCCCAGGTCCTGAATTTCCAGTTTCCCTGAGAGAATCAACTGCAGGATTAGGCTTCAGAGAGCTTAATTACAGACAGAACAATGTTGCTAAACAATACTCCCCAGAGTTTCCAGGAGACATCTGATATTCTTGCACCATTTAACAGTCTGGTTATGACTGCTGTGATATTTCCTGTGATAAAACGTTCTTCCACAGATCACTGTATCACATCACATACTTAAATACTGTCCTAAAGCTCTTATTCTCAAAATATTACTCACTTCCCTTTCTCTTCATCCTCTGCCCTTGTTCCTGTCCATGGTAACCAGCAGTGCTGGAACAGGACAATTCACTATATTTCAAAATGAACAACTGTGGAATTTGTTTCCACGATGCAGTTGATAACTTGTGTCACAAAAGTAGCAGATCTCCCAAAAATTCTTCCACAAATCTGACATTAGAAGAGTTCTTTGCAATGTATTTGACAACCTCTTTAAAGGAAACTGTGGCTTTATTTTAATTCTCACATACCAGAAATTACCAATAAATTACTGTCTTTAATGACCCCTTCCATGGGATATGTGAAATGCATATTTTGGTAGAATTATCCCTCATAACTAAAAAGCAATACAATAGTACCAATTTGTAATCTCATTATTATTTAGGTGAGCTATGGGCACCTCTCAAGTACAGAAGTTGTGCAGTAGCATTTAGAGTCTCTCTATTGCACAAAACCCAGTTAAGCATTTCTGTGAATTGAGGCCATGACCCTGCAGGAAGCTGAGGAACAGAACAGCTACTGAAGGATTTTTCTGATGGATCCCCCCTTTCTTTATAAATATATATGCAAGAAGATTTATGAACAAGATATGGTCCATACTAGACCTAGGAGGTTCATTTTATAATTTTATTTTCTTCTTGAACAAGGATGCCACAGGGGAATACCACAGCTGGCCAAAAGGTAACTATTTCAGGGAAAAAGCACAGATAAAAATTGCCTGTTTAGATTTCTTTCTGATTTTATTAAAGAACAGTTTTCATTGATTAACATTTTTCTCTGAAATGTAGTAAACCACCCCTTATGAAGCCAAACTTTGATGTCTCCAAAATAATAATACTCCATGAGAATGCTTGTGTGCCTCTTTATGTGTTTACAGAATAACAGATGACTGGAGACACCAAGGAAAAAACAAAAAAGGAATATTTCTTTGAAGTAATAGATACATTCAATGTATGATCACAAAAAGATTTTTAAAATGCACACAATGAATTTTGCAGTTTGGAAAGCCTTGACTCTGTGAATGATAATTAGTTTATGTATAAATCATATTCAGAAATATTTATGACAAAACCTCCATTCCAAATAAAATAGACAAATGTCTTGAACCTAATGAAATTGCACAGTAAATTATTTCCAAGAACATTCCAATGTCAAGGTAACTCACTTAATTATCCATTACCATCGAAATGTAGACACCGTGTTAATTAAAATGAAGGGGCAAAACCATTTCCATTTTTTATGAAGATCCATTGGGCTCCTGAAGAGCCATTAACTGAGCTGGCAGGGTGAGGTGGAGGACGAGCCCTGCCCTGCCAGGTGGAGCACTGGGAGCTGAAATCCTCAGCTCAGGAGCTGCAGTGTCCTGGGCAGGGGGAATTCAGTGCTCCCGTGGCAGCCCCTGGCACTGCCGGCTCCTTGGAGCAGCCGATGGAGTCCGGGGCTGGATTATCCCGTGCCCGGAATTTTCCCTTCGGGGCCAAGCAGTGCAGCTGAAGGGGAGTGAAAGGCTTTGGGATGTTTGTGGCTCAAGTCAACCACTTGGTCTAAAGGAGCTGCAGAAATAAAATGGGAAGTTGGGGGAGGTTTGATTTTCCCTTGGGTCTGTGCACTGAACTGCAGTTGTGGAGGAGGTGAGTTCTGCTGGGGATCAGCTGCACCCTCACTGCTCCTGTCCTACACCAGCAGCTAAACAGAAACCTGCTTTGCCTCTGCTGGCACTCTGCTCAACTTGATTTTTTAAAGAAATACATATTTATCTGAAGAAGTTAGTGAAATTATTTCACCAAACACATATATTTGGGACACAGATGCCTGTATAATCCTGGTTTACCTTTCCTTCCTCTTCAGCGCCATTCAAAGTCTTTTAAAAATCTAAAATACCATCACATGTTTTTTTTTTTTTACTAAAACATTTGCTTAAGTGCTTTGAATTATTAGGGCAACAGCACTTAGTCCTGTGCAAAATTATGTACTGCAAAGAACAGAATTCAGTAATTTTGTTACCATTTTATTCCTGAATTCCTGTATTAGTCCATAATCAACTTCAGATTGCCACTGTTATTTTTTCAATTTCTGTTTTTCAAGGAATACAACGTAGAAGGAAATAAAAAGGACACTGACGAGGGTAAGGGGATCTAAGCTTGGGAAAACTATTATCTCTAGGGAAGTAGTTTACTCCAGTTCAGAAGTTGGATACATATATGTTTCATTTTGGTTTTCATTCTAACAGTTAATTGTAAATATGTCAATGAATCCCATGGCTAACTGCTACAGACTATATTATTTTACAGCAAATACTATGTTCTATCCAAAAGTGGCTTAGACATGTACTGATTTAAAATTTATTCATAAAGGACTCTTCCAGTCTATCACATTTTATTGTCAGACCAGCTAAAACCCTGCTCACCTCCTGCACATTAATACCACTCTTAACATCACTGGGGATTTTCATTAGTAAAGTGTTTCATGAAATTTAAAGCATATATTACTTCCTTCAGACCTTTGAATGGTGAATTATAATTGCTTTAATAATTCAGACTGACATAAAAATGAATCTAAGGTTATAACCAGCTTGCATATTACCTACCACATATTGCACTCTAAAAGTAATCAGGGATACATTAATTAACCAAATCTTTTTTTCTGACAGAAAAAGCCGTGGTTGCTGACAATAGAAAGCTTCACTGGCATGTACTAATATTTCTAAATTGTTTGAATAATCCTTTTCCATAGCCCTCATAACCCTGAAACACTAAGAAATTCAGTGTATCATGGTAAGTTGCTGAATGCCTAAACTTCTTAACTTTTACTACAGATTTACTCTTCATATTATCTTACAAAAGCTGTGGGTTCAGGGGTTTTTTGGACCAATATAATTAGTTTCCTGCTTATCCCAGAATAAACTTGTGGTTTGTTTGGTGTTTGTCCCCCCACCCTGGCTTTGTAGTTAACAGATTGACTGGATTCAATTTAGAATTCTACTAAAATAAGGGGAGGATGGCAATATTTCTGCAGTACAGTACTAACTACAGCATTAAAAAACCAAGCCAGCACACAAAATAGAGTCTTCCAAGGATTTGGATTCTACTAAAATACAATTTTAACTAGTGTAAAAAATGTTCCAAATTTCACTCTGCAAGCACACACAGTTTCAGCACATGAACCACATTGGAACAGGCAGGAAAACACACCAGTGAGGCAGAAAAGGAGAAAAAGAATTGAATGCTAAGTAGATTCTTCTCAACTATCCTCATGCCTCTCCAGAACCTTCTTCAAGCTAACAACGTGCCTGGCTTTTGTAGGAGCGGGGTGTCCTGACCTCTCCTCTTCCCAATAATCCCGTGAGGTCTGAGGAGGTAAGGCACATTCATCTCCCAAATACCAGAGCCTGCTTTCCAGAGTATGGGACAATTCCACACCAAGGGCTCCCTGACCTGCACCCCCCAGCCCAAGCAGATTTCACATCTCCATTAGCAGGGCAGCCTTGTGCATTTGGGAAACTCTGGGATTTGGGGATCCCAGCAAAACAATAATTTTCTCCCTCCCTGCATGAGATCTGTGCAGCTTCACATCTCTAATAATCAAGTTCAGCCCATCTGAAGGACTCTCACAACACGGTGTTTAAGTCCTCAATTTGTAGAGTTTCCATGGTTACCCCCACAGCCCATATTGCAAAACTGCCACGGTAAAACAATTATAACAAAGAGCCAACTTTGTGCAGTGCAAGTCACTGCACATCCAGGACTCTTCTCTGCCTTCCTCTCCCACACCTCACAAAGCTCTCGGAGCCTCTGCTGCACTCAGGCTCTCAAGGCAGGCAAACATCTGTTTTATTGAAACAATCAATTATTGAACAAATTTCTTATCTCCCCCCTCCCCAAGTAAATTCACAACTCCCGTGCACAGCTAACAATAAGGTACAATAGTTACTATAGTAACATTATTCTAGGAATAAATAGCACTATTGCTTCGGATTCCTTTCAACAAATAAAACAAAAAACCCCCAGCACACTCTGGATTAATGGCATTATTTATTTAGGAGCCTTCCTAGATTGTTATTTATATTCCAGACCACGAGCTGCTTTCGGTGCTGCATTCTGTCTTCTCCAAGTAATGAGGGCTACATGGAATAAACAACCCCCTCTGATTGCACTGGAGCTATGATCTCATTTGTCAGCAGGTCATTTGAGACTGACACTGCTAAACTGATGGAAAACCATGTCACACACCTGGAGGGCATCCACAGGCTGCAGAGGCTCTGAGCCCACCCAGGACTGACAGCCAGGGCCCAGGAGCTCCTGGCAGCTCAGGCCATGGGCTCTGCCTCTTGCTCGTGCAGGTGAGCAAGGTGCCAAATGCCTCAGTACATTTCTGGTGTCAGCAGAAATGATTTTTAGCTAGGAAAGAATATCCTGGGGGGAGCTTCTGCTTTAAATGCTATTGCGGAATTTTATTTATGGCTCAGACACTCTTTAAAGCATTTAAATGCTTTAAATGAAGCATTTAAAACCAAATCAAAAAAACAAACAAACAAACAAACCCCTAACCCTGACTGCCCAGAGCTCTGCATAGGGCAGTGCTTGCAAACCTCTTGACCCACATCACCCATGCAGTCCCATTTCCAGGCAGAGTCCCCCCCCAAAACTGTTCTGCTGAATCCTTGCATGCTCTTATGAGACCAGCCCAGTTCAGGCACGATGTTAAACCACGGACAGAGCATCCAGCTAAGCCAAAACGTGTCCAGAGCCTGTCCTGTGTCAGCAGCCCTGCCTGTGCAGGGTGGGTTCTGCAGCCTGTGTGTGCCCAGGTGTGGGGTGCCTGCACAGCAGGAGGAGGCTCTGGGCTCTCAGATTCCCCACCCAGGAGCTCCGAGCTGCAGTGGGAACTGCAGGAGCAGCCTGGGGGAACCAGACTGACTGAAATCCGCAGCAGGAGCAGTCTCAGAGCAGTCAGTCCCTGGAACTGGGAAGAGCCCGGGGTGTTCAGTCAGTCCCATCAGCTCAGCCTCTCCCCCACCCTACGTTCTGTCCCACTGGTGGCTGAGCTGGGGCTCCTGGAGCACACAGGGATCTGCAGAGTTCAGCCTGCACAGAACAGCCCTGATCCCCAGCCAAGCCACAGCTGGCACTGCAGAGCAGCTGGACTTTGCTGTTTAACTCAGTGCACTTTTCTATTTAACTCAGTGTAAATGCCATGACTTTTGCCAAACTTCCTACACTAATAAAATTTAATAGAACTGGCAGGCTGGAGAAAAACTAGACCATTATTGCAGTGTTTAACTGAGGTTTAGTTTAGATGGGGATCTCAAACTAATAAAATCTGGGGGGGGTATATCAGAAATCACAGTAAACTGGGGTAAGGAATTCACCATGGATGAATCATCAGTTATTATGCAACCAAAACTCCTCTCAGCATACTAATAGTACAAGATGGCCCCTGGTACCACATTTTTGATTTTTTTTGGTTTGCTGCATTTTATCTGGTTTTGTCTAGTCTGCTTTTATCACTCTTAATCCTGTGCAAAGAGGGTAGGCTCACCCTCAGGAAAGCTCCAACCTCATAAAAACAACTTTTTTTCCACATGAGAGAAGACATTGACAGACAGGCATCAGCTTGACCACAGTCAAAAGCTCCTGCTCTTTCTAAACAGCATCTGTTTCACACAAATATGCAAAGGGCAATTAAGCAGTTTCAAATAATTTTTTTCAGAAGAGCAGGTAACTGCAGCAAGATCTATTTGCACAGCTTTCTGCAACAAATCCTCTCTGCCCACAGCTACAAGGAATATGGTGAAAAATCACCTTCAGGTTATGAATGAATGTTTCAAAGGGCCGCATTAGAATCACTGAGGGTTTTGCACTGGGTGATCCCAAAATGGTCATTGTCCAAATGGGACCCACTGGACTCAACCAACCAGCACAAGGGTCAGAACCCCCCTGATTGTTGAATCAAGTCTCCTGGCTCATAATAGCAATGCAAAGGACATCACAAAAGTCCAGCAAGGCATGTAAAACAATTTTTCTACATATTGCTGCTCAACATAGGTCAAAATTTCGTCCCTGAAAGGCTGGAAAGCAGTGTAAGCTGGCCTGAAAAATGAAAATCAATTGTAAGATGCTCTAGGAAAAAAATCAAATTGCAAACCTGATCAAAGACAGTTAAATTCATGGCAAAGCAGCTCTCCCTGAAACACATCAAATCAGGTCATTGGGACCTCCCAAATATTTTCCTTCTTTCTTAAAAACAAGTTTATTAAAATGTTTAAATTTCACAAAATATTTCAACGTGGAATGAAAATTGATCAAAACATGTGATGTTTCCTCAGAACTTGTGATGTGCTGTAAAACTTAAGTTCAATATAAGGAAGAAGACAGCTCTTGAAAGGATGATATACTGGGGGTGGTTTCAGTCAAAGAAGAGTCTAACCAAAATTACTACAAAGAACAATCCAGTTTTGGATGGTTGCACACAGTCCTTTTTAAATAACTCCAGGGGGAAAAAAAATAAATCTAAAAATGTGACCTGCTAAGTAAATTAAATGATCATGTCAGGTTTGGTGTCCAGCTCCAAAAATCCTTGTATCTCTGCACGTGAAGGTAAAGAAGCATCTGTGTTCAGGAAAGGGCAGGGCAGCTTTGGTACCACTCGGGGAGTATCAAACACCAGGGACCAGAGATCCCTCCCACAGGCAGAGCTGGGGAAAGGCAAAGCAAATTCCACCCCAAACACACCTCACACAACACTTCCTTCTCTTTTATTCAAGCCAGAGCTCAAGTTTCTCCAACTCTGAGATGTTTCCAAAAGGACCAGGCTATTTTCTGCCAAATCAGCCATATTTTCATGGAAATGGCCAAAGACTTGAGGCAATAATTACCACTGAAAAACACCTTTACATTCAATTTTTTTTCCACTAAGAAGAGGAATAAATTCACAAATAAAAGGCATGATGAACATTCCTAAGACAAGAATTTTTCTGTCTTGAATGAAATGAACAGTTTGTAACTCAAGCAAGGTGATGGCACTAATAAATTATCAAGGCCTCTCCTCATGAGTGGGATTAATCTTACATGTCATAAATACTGATTAGATACCCTATATGCAATACGGAAATAAAATGATAGGTTTATTCATCGTAATGTTGTGAGTTATGTTCAAAACCATGTGACATGAAAACAGGAGGCCGTGAGAAAGCTTTTCCAAACACCACCCACCAGTCCTGGCTGCAGCACCAGAGGCCACTGGCAAATCTCAGTGTCCCTCACCTGCTGCCCAGGAAAAAGGGATCCTTGCACTCCCCCCTGAACGGTCAGAGCCCCTGGGCCAACACCACAGCAGGATTTAAGATGAGAGAGAGCAGGGAAATGCTATCATTAATACAGGAATAATGCTGTTGCAACAAGCTTTATCTCATGTACAGCGAGTTCTGACTGAAATCACTTACAATTACCCTGTAAAAAGCATCCAAACTTGGCTTTAAAGAGATCCAAATCTGATTTTTACTTTCCTATCAAAAAAAAACCCCAAAAAACAACCAAACACAAAAAACCACAAACAAACAAACAAACAAAAAACCAAACCAAAAAACCCCCAAACAAA
>VZTR01017666.1:165157-206870 GCA_013400775.1 Chaetops frenatus
AAAAAAAACAAAATAAAAACACCACCCCACACACTTCCCACAAGCTTTCTTGGAAGATTCACCAGAACAAACTAACACATTTACAATTGGAAAATTTACATCTTTCTTTCCCCTCCTTCTGTTTCAACTCCTTCCAGCAGCCTTGGTGAAACTTTTTTTTTGTCTTGCAGCCTGGAAAATCTCCATTAGCAAAGTTTTGTTCCTGATGTAGTTATTTATAATTCGTGATCCTGTCACCTCCTCCTGGTTAACCTGACCAGAGTTTGCTCCCGGAATCTCTCAGTGCAGTTGGAACTGCAAGGTAATTTAAGTTGGCTGAAAGTAATTACTTGAGCTGGTCAGAACCACAGCACTAACGAGCTGCTTTGTGTGGAAGGTGCTGGGGCACCACTAATGACTACGAGCCCTGCAGGTCCCTTAATTTTGACTCTAAAGAGAGCTTTGAGTGGAGCAGCACCCTGTGAACTGTGCTGGGACACAGGTGCATTCCACAGCCACTCTGTGTCAAAACCACTCTCTCCTGAATTCCAGCTTTGCTTTTGACTTTGCCAGGAGCACTCGACTGATCTTCCTTTCTCATTACCTCGTGAAGCTTCCAGTTTTCTGAGAGTTTGGCAAAAAGCCCCACAGTCCAACTACAGGATGACAGACTCCAGACTCCTGACATTGAAATATTAAAGTGATTTTCTAGCACATTTGTTGTTTTGTGGTATTGCTTTATCACCACCTTGCAATCTCTGTTTTCAGGGCAGCTCATCTCATAAACCACAGGAGGAAATAAAGCTGATAAAATCTGCTTAGGACTGTATTAGTGACAATTTTATTTTTTTCTATCTTTCCCTTTGTTTCACTTGTGCAGTACTCTCACCTTCCTCTCACTGACTATCAAATCTGTCCCTAGGTTTATAGAAATATTACTCCTGATAAATATAATGCAGGTTTATTGCTAATTCAGGGTGATTACTTGTTGCTACACCACAACTCCTGTTTCTCATTCAGTTTTTCTAAGATGCTACCAGTGCAGCTCTTAAACATGCAAATATCAGCTGCCTAAACATTTCTCACACACTACACATAACTAAATTTATCCTTTTCTTATTTAAAAAAACAAATTTTTGGTAATGCCTGCCATTTAATTAGTAATAGGCTGAAAAGAAGAACACCTCTAGATCTCATGAAAGCAAACAATTCCTTGATGACTCTCCTGACCTCTCCAATCCCCATGGGATTGCTGTTCTCAGATGCTCAGGCCCTCTCTGTTTGGAGCACCTGGAGGATCTCAGAAGGAAAATGCTCCCATGCAGACCTGATACATCCCCTCTGTGGAATCAAGGTGGTCAAAGGGAAAGGTTACTGGTAATTTTGACCATTAGCAACATGCTCCCAACCATGAAAATATGTTTTCCCTTTTGAATTTCTATTAAAAAAAAAACCCAAAAAACCAAAACATTAGCAACAGGAAAATCAACTTGCTATTCACTTGCACATTACATTCAACTCCATGCTGATACTTACTCAGCAGTCTATTTTTTTTTTTTTTCTATGAATAAAGAAACTAGTATGAGAGAGAGAGAGAAATTCCTGCCTGGTTCTGCAATGATCTTTAAATAACCTGAAACATTCCAGACTTGGAATTGTCATTTTTGAACTTTTCTAGTTGAAGAATCAAGATATTCATTCATCCTCATGGAGCTCATTATATAGTATGTTTTGTGTGTCAGACAGAAAATAATAGCTTTATAATATTTTTTGCATATTCTGTTTTAATTGGAACTCATTTGAAGTTATCTTGAGCAATTGAAATCCAAAAGAGCAGCCTAACACAGTCTCACCCAAGTTATTGAATTTATTAAAAGCAGATGAAAGACATCTCTTTCCTTGACTACATCTTAAATTTAAGAAAAGTTTCTACTTCAAGTTTCACTTTCAGTATAAAATATGCCCTTGTGGAAGCTGTTACAAATGTCAAACTTTAAGGAGCATAAATTTATGGTGGCATTGAATTTTAATGGCACTATAAATGTCTATAGTAATGGTGATATATCTATTGCAATAAATTGCTATGGAGAAATATAAAAATAAATGTAAGATAAAAGATTGTGTATAAAATATGTTTTTACATACTCTTTAATGATTAAAAGTCATAGAAAACTAGAGGCAATAAATCACTGCAAACTGCTGTTAGGTTTTACATGCTGTTTTACTCCTAGAACTTATAGAGACAATCCTTTGGCCAGAAATTGCACTGACTTTAATCAGGCTAATCCAGATGATCTTTTTTGTTGACTTGAAAAAAAAACCTGCTTTCCATTAAGGACCACAGAAACACTGCTATCAATGACCCACGTTACTGAAGCCATGCCTGCTAGGAAAGGGAAATTTATGGAATTCTACCACCATTGTTTGGTAATGCTTCCAGCCTGCTCTCTTCCTCTTCACAGCTCCCTGTTATTTGCTCATTATCTCATTTGGGCTGAGCTCTATTCCTAGGACAAAGGAATGTTCACGTTATGGTAAAAGGAGAACTCAAACCCAAGGAATCCACAGTGCAGAGGAAAAGACAGCATTGTCTCTGTGTAGGTCAAAAGTAGTGCTTGATATAATAAATGAGCAGTCTACACTTCCATTAATTCACTGTCTTAAAAACCTTTATGTCCTTGATTTATTTTCTTAAAACAGGAGCAGCTGAAAATTATGAGATTGTTCCTTGACAGTCATGGAAGCTGACATCAATAAAACCTACCTGTCCAGGAGTATCAGTGGAAAAGAAAAGGGAAAAAAAGCAAAAGCAAATGGAGCTGGGTCAGGAATGAGTCCTGGAACCCCAATAAACACTCCAGGCTGGGGCAGTGGGGTAGGTAGGGGGAAGTCACTGTAGGGGCTTTTTGTCTGTTTTTAAATACATTGCAGTCACTTTAAATGTGGAATATTAGGTTTTCTCTAAATTACAGTAGTAATATATTCCAAGTATTCACTGGAGCCCCTAAGACAGAAAAGCTGCCTTGGAATACTGGGCAGTGCTGCTGTAATTTGTGTGGATGGAGATCTGTGGTGTCTGGGTGAATCCCAGTCTGTCTTTTCCCCAGGAGGATACCTGGGGCAGAAACACCCAAAGATTTTGGGGAACCAGAACACTTCCAGCAGGAAAAAATTGCAAACCTGATCCCTGCCTTTCCCTGCATTGGTCTCAGGACATAACTGGGGACTAATGAGATTAAACTGCCCATGACTTGATTACCAGTGACACTTCTGTTGAACATACAGAAGCAAGACCTGGGTGAACAATAAATGGAAGCTGCCAGCTCTATAAATATCTGCAAATGAAAGCTCTAGGAGCTGTCATGGCCCTGCCAGCTGCTGCCAGGTGTAGGGTTCCAAACACCTTGGCAAGGGGTGCTCCTGCAGTGCAGAAAGGAGAGCAGGGCAGGACTTCTGGAGTAGGGACTGGACTTCACTGACAGCAGCACTGGCTGTGCAAGTGGATCCTGCAGGTACCAATGGATGCAAATGGAGAAGGAGTTGCCAGAAAACAGCACTGGAAAAGTATCTGGGAAAGTGTCCCAAGAGGAGACAAACTCCAGAGGGCAGGAATGCTGTGGGGTCTGCAGGAGCTGACAGAGCCAGTGCCATGTCCAAGGCCAGCAGCACACAGCAGCATCCCCACTTTAAAGGCCCACAGCCTGCACCATGGCCATGAGGTCAGGGGCTGCTCTGGGCACACAAAAACCACAGGATTTTATACACACACCTGATGGAAGCAAGGAAACCATGAGAGGCTTTCACTGTAAAACCAGCCTCCTGTGTAATGGGAGTTACTGAAAAAATCTCTAAGCCAGAAGCATCACTTTTGTTCTAAAACATGGGAAATACATTTTCTTTTCAGAATGCATGTTACCAAACTTTCTACCAGATACAGCCACTTGGCAGTGATTACAATGTCGTTCATTCCATGATAATAACAATTAAAAAACCCCAAAACACCACAAATAAAGCAGAGAGAACTGAAAAAGAAAATCTGTTCAAGTTACCCCTAGAGTTTTGCCATAAATAAGAACAGGTGGGAGCAATGGCAAAGGAGATCACGGACAAAAGAATGTCAGCACCACTGTCAAATGAGTAAACAGGGACTTTTCCCTGCAATTCCAAGCCAATAAATTGCTGCCACCTCTGTTTATGTGTGGCCCAGAGAAGCAGTCAGGGGGGACAGGCCAGTGACTGCAGTGATGGATCTGAGCCCCTGCTGCACCTCACCTGCATGGACAGCTGCAGGCAAAGCTTCTGCTGCTGTGCCTGAGACCCCTCAGGCCAGCTTAGACCCAACACAGAGCCCTCAGCTCAGCCTAGAACCACACAGCCCAAATTAGACCCAACACAGAGCTCTCAGCCCAGTTTAGACCCACACAGAGCCCTCAGCTCAGCCTAGAACCACACAGCCCAGTTTAGCAGCACAGAGAGCCCTCAGCTCAGCCTAGAACCACACAGAGCCCTCAGCTCAGCTTTAGCATCACACAGCTCAGCAGCAAAGGCAATATCCCTGTATTCTCAAAAGCGTTTTGGTAGCAAACCCAAAGCTCCTCTGAAGAAAAAGAACCCTGTCCCAGTCAAAACAGTGAGAGCACAAAGCAAAGCTTTGAGCTGTAACATCTCCTGGCTGGAAACAATCACACCCCTGGGGAGGGTTCATCTACCAAGCCCAGAAAAATCCAGGTTTCATTTGGGGAACATTTCCAGGTAAAGCACTGAGCTAACCCTGGTACCCTGACTCCTAAAGGGAAATGTTTTTCTCACCAGCCTGTGATTTCCATGAAATGACCCATTTGGTGGCAGTTGCTATAATTTCTCTGGTACTCACAGAGCTTGAGAGTTCTTCGGATGTGTGCCCTAAGATCTGCATTTATAGAACACCAGCTGCTCCTTCACATTGATCAAGTTCTGCTGTTACCAACATACTACAGGGCCTTGTTTCCCTAAATATAGGAGGGTTAAAATTATCCACAGTGTTTTCATCTATTACACTGAACTAAATAGTGCTTCCACTGATTTGTGATTTTTGTTATTGTTTTCTTAAAATGTCACAGTATCTCATTTTTCCATTTGAAGAGCGAGTGTGATGACAGCTATACATAGATCCTCTCGGACTGCTGCTCTCAGCAGTGTCTGAAATATAAATTCCTAACCAGCAAAAATAGAAATTCCAAAGTGGCACTTTCAGAATCAAAATTTTTGGAGGGCATGTGACCAAAGCACGTGGCCACAATGAAAGCACTTTGCATTTCTGTCCCAAACTAGGATGCCCTCTTGGTCAGAAGTCAGAGACAGCCAAAACACTGAGAGAAGTTACAATGCTCTTACCCACAAGGCACACAAAGACCAGTGAAGCATCTTGAGTCCAGAGCTCTTGGTTCTGCACATTTCCTCAGAAAACAATTGCAAAAAGAAATAATATTATGCACAACGCCATCTCCTAAATTCTTAATAATACCACTCAGGCACTTCGTGCCACACACAGCAGCAGGCAGAAAGTGGGACTGCCTAAAGCTGAAGAAGAAAATGAAACATCTTGTGCTGGTATGACCATGATATATCCATCAGCCTGGTGATAGGTGATTTAGTTGTACCAGATCCACAAACAGAAGAAATGCATGAATAGAGACACTTCTGACAAGCTGAAATAAAAATAGCATAGAAGAAAATGAGTAAGTGGTTCATTGTTGAAAGGGAATACCAACAGTGCCATCTCTCCAAGTCCTGACAGGTTCCAAAAGAACCTGAGCACAACAAACCAAGTGCTATTTCCATAAAGAGGCTCCAGGAATGGATGCTGAGTTATCACAGACATGCAAACACACAAGGAAAAACAGGAAATCTTTCTGTGGAGATAATCTACCTAATGGAAAGTTTTGAGAGGAGCCAGAGACAGCTGTCCAAAGGCAATCTAGGGACTCTGAGAAGAGACAGAGGACAAAGAAATCACACCATGGTCTGAGGGAGCACCGGGACAGGGGCTGCAACACCACCACAAGAGCAAGACACCTTCCAATCTGTGACAGAATTAAAAGTCCTTAGAATAAAAGATTTAAATTCAGGCAGCTCAAGGTTTGGTTTGGATTCTGTTGGGGATGAAGGCCACCAATATCCTCATCAGCCTACCTGTATTGGCATGAAATCTGGGTTAGTTCACTGCAATGAGTCAGACAATCTCTTCTTACGGGCAAGAGACTCTAAATTATTTCCTTTACTAACTTTTCAAAGAGTTTGAAAGCAGCTAAGCTCAAAGAGCTTCCAACAGACAGGTTTCCCATGTTGTTTTTGTTCTTCTCTCTTTTGACTAATGAACAAACCTGACAATACACCTGTGAGGAATGTCAGTGCTTCATAATACAGTTGTACAGCTTTATCACAGTGCACAAAACAGCCAGGATTAGCTGAGATGGTAAATCCATGACTTTAGCCTGATTGGTGATTTTATCACAGCTGAGAAATGCTTTATGAAGTTACTCACAGATGAATAATATTATTCCCATTTTTTTCTTTAAAGGTCTTTATGGTGAATTCAGTCTGAGGTACTAAAAACCACATGACTACCAAAGTGCAATGATTTGTATTTAGTTTTTTTTCCAGCCTTGATTTCAAAAGGTCAGTTTCTGTATTCTCTTTAGGCAAGAAAGGGATTTTTTAGCTCTACAACAAGAAACAGCTAGACTGTAACAGCATTCCAGATGGGACTAATACAGACCTATGTTAATATCAGGATAACACTTTTTCCTGCAATTAACTTTTACCGTAAGAACAGTCTGAGTAGATATTCAAGGAGAAACAAGTAAGGGATCCACACCTTTGGTGCATGTTAGAAAAAGCAAGGTTATATTCACCTGTGACCCTGTGGGGTGCCTGTATCAGAAGGAGTGTGTATATATATATATATATGGTTTTGGTGGGTTTTTTGCATGAAGAAGGTCACATCACCTGTATTTTCAGAAGGTTAAAAGCCACACTTCTCAGAGTGAAAAATGAAATTCATTACAGCTCCATAATTTCTAATCAGCAGTCAGTTCTAGCAGTATCACATCACAGTCTCAATATGCTTGAGAAATCACTGTAAAGTTTTGTGCCTCATTTTGTTGGGTTTTCATCTTGAAAAAACCTAAATATTAACAAGTGAATAATTACAGAAAGTTCCCACTTTATGTTAATAAAAATCACAATAATTTGGTGTATAACCTGACAGTGATTTCATTGACCATCACCTCAGTCCTGCTGTGTGAAATTTTTTAGTATTAAGACATTTTAAAAAGCCTATCTTCAGTGCAGAAAGTATAAAGTAAGTAAAATATGCAGACATGAGAATTCAATTAATTCAAAAAGATTCAGTGTACACACTTGAACACACCTCACCTAGGAAACACTGATGTTTGCAAAGCAGTTCAGGTGTTTACAGTATTTAAATCACATGTATGTCTGAAAATGAGCAAGACTGCAAGAGGCTGCTTGCATGTTTAACAGTCACAAAGCCCACAAAGCCTGGAATAATTCACTTCAAAGTGTGGCTGTTTAAAGTCTCTCTTTTTCTTCTATAAATATCTGGTTGGAATTCAATCCTGAGCTCTCCATGACCCCTAACAGCTCCAAAGGCCAGCTGCAGATGGTGCCCCTTGACTTGCTTACACATGAGAGAGTCTGAGGTCGACTTGTATAAACTGCTGGCACATTTAGACCCCCCCTGGGACTCCAATTTGTTGTGTGCAGTTTATCTTAATGATTTAAATTAGTGCAAAGTTCTACACTTGAATACCAAGGCACCAGCTCTCAGGTCCCTCTTTACAGTCAGGACTGTGCTGTTGTCAGCCTGCTGAGTGCTACTGCAAACTGATCTACCTGAAATTCAGGTAATTCTTTACTGGCTTCAGCCACATTTTCTGGTTCTTAAACTTGCAAGCTTGTTTTTAAAACCTACTAGGTTAAAAAAGAATAGCAACTCTTCAAATTTTACTGGAGGGGGAAAAAAAAGGGCTAAAATTGTTATTTTTTGTATGTTCCTTTTTCATTGCTGGTTACTCTTTAGATAACAATGATCATGAGAAGACTAAAACAACAATCATCTTCTAGTCTGGCAATCAGGAATGGTTTTGATTCATTGCACATTTACCTCTGCCATTGATTTTCCACTCCCTAGTGAGGAAATATCTGGCAACTCCTAAATTTAAGCAAGATAACAAACAGAACAACGAAGATTTCAATTTAACAATGCAATAGATTCCTCTGATTTGTCAGAAATTAATCTTCCTTTCTCAGAGAAAACAAAATTCATATTCACACAGCTGCTTCTCAACACTACACACAAATCCAAACCGTGCTGTCATCTGAGCCTTTAGTAAAGCCCCCAAACACTGCCCAGACAAAACAGCACTCACAAACAAATTCTCTGGGCAGCCCAGGCTTGGGTACCCCCTAAAATAACTGCAGGGTTTGATTGCACCCAGCAGGTGCCAGCAGAACAAACCAGCCCAGCACAGGTATCAGGCAGGACTATGCTCACTCCTGCTACCTTACACTTCCTTTTTCAGAGCAGCAATTTCAGGGCATCAAAAATGCACACATAAAATCAAAAATGCAGCAGGAACATGGGGTTAGCACACAGGAAAGCAAAGAGTAAAGTGGAATTAGAAAAAAAACAAATATAACTAGGAAGAGTCAAGATTCTGAAAGCAAAGAATCATTCTACAAATGGCCTCTTCTTGAGGAACACCTTTAATCCTATGGCAGGACCATGTCCCTGTCCACTGTGTTGGCAAGAAACAAAGTATTAAGGAGCAGCTGATTTCCAATACCACACTCCTTTCCATACTTCCAGATGCTAACACCCAGAATGAGGCTAAAGAGGAGATGTGGCCCAACAGCCCTGGCAAATCTGGGGAGAACAGCAGGTGCACACCTGCAAGGAAACAAGATGAGACAAGCAAGAAAAACCAGAAATATGAAACCTTTGTTTTATTCCAGGTAACACAATTTCCTTCAGGAGCAATGTCCTTAATGCATTCCAAAGAGCCATTCAGATCACTTCCAGTCAGACTGATTTAGAATAATGAAAATCACTGCTGTGCCCCTGATTATTGTACCTGTTTGTGTGTGTGTGGAACTAAAACCAAGCTGCTTTTTTGTTTGTTTTGGTCAGGGCTGAAGCTTTTCACTGAAATAATTATACTGCACTGCTACTTCACATAATTCCCCTCCAGGTATAAGCTGGAGAGATAATGTTATTACTTGGGAATAACACTTAGAAGAACTGTACACTCAGGAGGGAAGAGCTGCTTCACTGTGATGAAATAGATAAATTGGCACTTCTCCGGGTGCAATCAAGAGATATGAGGCTGAGTCTGCATCTATTACCATGGCACCAGAATGCTGTGATATCATCCCTGTAGCAGCCCTCTGATGTAACTCTATCTCTAGATTACAGAGAGAAAGCCAAAATCAAACCTCAAAAAGCAAATACTGCAGCAGGATTTGAGAAACTGGAAGAAGACTTAAGTGGAATTTACATACTCTAATCTCAGGATGAAAAATTGAAAACCTTTTTTGAAGGAAGAAAAACTGAACCCAAACATACTCACAAATAAAAAAGAACCCAACAGCAACTAGTCCATTAACCAAATAGTGAGGAACCTCTGATACTGTGTAAATGTTTGCTGCAAGGCTCTCTGGGCCTGAAGAACAGTTGTGCATCAAGTTTGGGGTTTTTCCTTTGAGGTGGTGCTCAATCCCAAACCTATGTGTTGTGATCAACAGCCTGGGTTTCCCATGCATGCTTCTGCTTTCTCTAAGAAAAAAGCTCTGAGGGATTTTTTGGCTTGCCATGATCCAATCCCAGCAACTCTGGCACCTGTTCCCAGTTTGAGCTCCTCAGGAACATCCCACAGTACAGCCTGACAGACCTTTAAACCACCAGGCATCTGAGCAAAAGGGTCAATTAATCTAGACATAAATATATAAAAATCAAGCAGGAAAACCCAAGCCTCGTAAACTGTTTAAGAAAGCTCGAACGAAATACAGGGAATTTATTTATTAAAATACAGGGAATTCATTTATTGCAGTGAAATTAAAGGTCATTGCTTCACATCTAGGGCAGGAAAAAAAGCATTAAAAAACCCAAAATTCCACATTTAGCACTGTGAACAATCAAAAGGAAAACAGAATGGCAACATTAACATGTTCATGGTGACAGTCCAGAGGCTGTGTCCTCAGCCCACATCCCATTTGGAATGGGGGACTCTGCAGTTTTGCTGCCCATGCCAGGGGAGAGGATGCAATCCCCACAGCTTTTGGAGACAGGAACCTGCCTCTGATGCCTGCATGTTAATCCTAGCTGGACAAAACCACTGGGATTTGCAATAAACTACCAGGCCCCTCTCTCCAGTGAGAATTCTGACTTCTCTGGGTTGGAAGCCAGAACTTTCCAAGGAAGCACATGAAGAAGTTGAGTCTCTCCTTCAGGCACCAGCTGCCTAAAAGCCCCTCTCTGCAGTGACTCATTTTGTTGCTCCAGCTAAGCCTCTTGGAGGATTTAAGTCTCCATGACCTTGCCCAGGTCACCCCTCCAGTTCCTCACATAGCAAGAAGGAAAGGCTGACACCATAGTAACCCAAATCTCAGCCTGAAACCATGGTAACAGGATCAGCTTCCTTCAGGCACACTACAGGAGGTGCCCAGCACAATTTCAAAATATTCAAATTGAAATAAACTGCTTTCGAGCAAATCAATTCCCTGACCTCGATTCCTTCAAATTATTCCAGGGGAGAATTTCAAGGTGGACTGGAGCTCCCATCGGAACCTTTAAGGGAACATGTCTGTGATTTATCTTGATGCATCAAAGAGTGGGTGGTTAGAGAATTCTGTCCTAAAATTCCCTTGAAACAGTGGTACAGAAAGACAGAAGGGTCTCCATCTGTTCACCTGTGGATATTCTTAAAAGCCTTTCCTGTGAGTTTCTCCTTTAATATAGAAAAATGCTTCCGAAAAGTACCCCTGGTTGTGCAGTCTAACAAAAATGGACAAAAAATAGGGGGGAAAAAGCCTTTTTGAACCGCCCACCTCCTTTCATTTTCCTCAGTCTTAAGGTTATTTGCAGCCCTAATAAGTGCAAGATTGCTGCTTTCAGTTGCATTAATCTTGAGCTTATTTGTAGAAATAACAAGTCCAAGATTTTCTGACAGACAGAAATGTGATTTCCATGTGATGATTTTCCTTTAAGAAACCACTGATGCAATTAAGAAGAGAGAAAATGTAGTCCTGCTCCTCAAGCTTTCCTGCAGGCTCTCACCAAATTTACAACCTTTACACCTCCAGTTCATCTGGCACAAATGAAAGAAGGTGGGGATCAGGGTTTGTTGTGTCTCAAAAGAGAATCCAGAAAACAAAAACCCCATGTCCAGGTTCCCTCCTGGAAGGGTGCTCTGAGATGTGCACCCACCAGAAAAGAAGGAAATGGGATGGAGAGAACAACACTGGGCAGGACTGAGGTGATGCCATTTATTGACATGTAGAGATCATTTGTAAGGACTCGAGGACATAATTAAATAGAAAGGAAGAAACTGTTTAACACAGAAAAAAATTCCTGCATAGGACACAGAGAGATCCCAGTAAGTTGTGCCAGATTGTTTCACAGGGTGTTTTACTGCCTGACTCCCACTGAATTCTTATGGAACAGGCTGCCTCTAGGTGATGGCTTTTCCTAATTCTATCTGGTAGGTTTTTAAACCAAAGAGTTTCTTTTGGACAACATTTTTTTTAAAAAGCCTTAATTTAACTGTCAATATTTTATTATCTACATAAATGTCAAATCCTTTAGCTGACATTACTATTTTATTGGTACGAGTCTACTGACATGCTGTAACACATGTTAATTGTGAATTGCATCATATTTCACTTAATTAATTACGGCCTTTCTTCTTGATTAATGTCCTTGGCTTGTTATATTGTTAGCAAGGGTAAACAGGAGCCCACCACTTAACTTTATACCATTAATTTTAAAAGTATTTCTTCCATTCTTCCTCTTCATCTTTTTTTATGCTAAATGGCTCTAATGCACACAGCCATATGCAGAATGTAAATTAAATGCACAGAATATTTATCTGTGAAAAGCCAATTTTTGTGCAGAATGCCCATTATGTAAAAGCAGAAAAAGATAAGTTCAAATCAAGTCCATTTTTGAGTCCAGAAGTGTGATTTGCCTGTGCAGTTCCTCAATGGCTAAAATACATGAAAAGCAAGACTTAAGCCTGTTATTTGGGGATTTGGGGCAAATATACCAGCTCATAAATAAGTAAATGAAAGAAAAGCTAAATTTTTTTCTAACCCTGTTTGGCTGAAAATCATATGAAGCAGCCAGCCAGTCAATTATATCTTAAAAAAATCATTAGACTGAAACCAACAGTAATATTATCATCTGATTAACAACAGCCACCAAAATATCATCTATTCAATAAGGCAGTGGAAGACCTTTTTCCCCTCAGAGATTTCTTCACTTCTATACAAAAAAGCAAAATGAGAAAGTGTCTCTTCAGCTGCACAGTCCATACTGATGAGCTGGGATAAGCCTGGATTGTGCCCTCTGGAAATAGATGTGTACACAGACAAAGACTTTTAGTGCCTGGATAGACACACCCCAAAACCTTGAATAAAATACACCTTGAGCTGTCCCTAAAACCAATAAAATACACCTTGAGCTGTCCCTACCCAGCTGCAGAGAGTCTCTCTGCCAAGGAACCCATTGCTATGGAGAGCATCAGGGGGCTCTCCTCAGTCCAAAGAGGCTTCCCAAAAATATTTCGTCTTCTCAGCATTACATATTTATCCCTATTCTGAGGCCTGATGCAATCCAACTGTTTTTAACAGACCTGCCAGCAGTTCTCCAGTCAACAGCAGGAAATGATGAGGACTATTTTATCCATCCTGTGCTGCACACTGCAGCCCACGCCTCCTGCTCCCTGCTGGTGTCCTGGGCAGCTCATCCCCTTAACTCACCCTGCTCCCACTTTCTCTGCAACTGAGGTACCTCAATAGTGTAGGAACACACTGTGCCCCATATTTACACATTAGTGGCTAAAAACCTCCCCTCTCTCCAGCTGGAATGGCATTATACCTATTTAAGCTCTTTTTATATCAAATTTATTTGCGGGTAAACACAAAACAAACGGGATGATTCTCTAGCAAACAAGGTGTTTGGAGCAGCAGTGAATAGAAATTGCATTCTGACAGGTTAGCTCTTCTGCTTAAGTTCTGAAGCTGCTATTATGGTTGGAAAAACATTTATGCAAACTGCCCAGAAATGTGCCTTGGTCTGCTGCCCATCCAATATCTTATTTCTCCAATGGAGTCTCATTTCATTGTAATCATTCCCAGTAAGAATTGAATAGTGCAGGAATGGGAGATTCAACACAAGTTATTCAGTTTAAAATACATGAAAGACTATTAAACCTGGCCGTAGGGTTCTTAAGAGGGGGAAGGGAATGTTTACTTGACTGTATTTTAAATATATTTTATGTGAAATTTTGATTTTATAGTAAATATCCCTGCTGGTCCCTTTGCCACTTCCTTCTGTAGTAAACATGATCTGGTGCAAACATAAGGCTTATTTCAAATCCTAAAAGGTAATTAAAGCTGAAACAGTCCAGAAAAAAAATAAAAGGAAAAAAAAAAAAAAACATCACCAATGGTTCTTCTGTGCCTAAGGGAAGTTTTAATTAAAAGTCACAGGAGAATAATCTGTAAGAAACAAAAATGAGATGGCTGCTGTTAATTTGCTTGGGTCTCAGGCAGATAAACAGTAAATATGCAACAACTGAAGTTGCTGTGGTTTTGTTGTTCACTTTAACACTTGCTGGCAAAGCTCTTCCCTCATCTCCTGTGTCCTGAGCACTCCTTGGCAGTGCCAAACCTCTGCTCTCCCCAGGCAGGGGCTGCAAATTCCAATTTCCCTGGGAAACTGCAGCAAGTGGTGAGCCTGGGCTGCAGAGCTGGCATGGGCACCAGTCACTTCGCGAGGAAAGGGAATTTCCTTACCTGGACTGCTCCAGGGGCTTGTGGCTGGGGAGCTGGGATCCTTCCTCACCCCACAGGAACTGGGGAGCTCTGGGGAGCTGGGATCCTTCCTCACCCCACAGGAACTGGGGAGCTCTGGGGAGCTGGGATCCTGTCTCACCCCACAGGAACTGGGGAGCTCTGGGGAGCTGGGATCCTTCCTCACCCCAGAGGAACTGGGGAGCTCTGGGGAGCTGGGATCCTGTCTCACCCCAGAGGAACTGGGGAGCTGGGATCCTGTCTCACCCCAGAGGAACTGGGGAGCTGGGATCCTTCCTCACCCCACAGGAACTGGGGAGCTGGGATCCTTCCTCACCCCACAGGAACTGGGGAGCTGGGATCCTGTCTCACCCCACAGGAACTGGGGAGCTGGGATCCTGTCTCACCCCACAGGAACTGAATTTCCTGGCCTCCTCTATCCCTCTCAGGCACATTATTAAATGCAGGCACATTAATATTACCCCTGAAGCCTCCAGCAGTGCTGTAATGCCCAAATTATCACTGCACCTTGCTCCCCAATTTCGCTGCCTTTGCCCCCAGTCCCCTCCTACAACCAGGTCCATCTTCAGGTTGCCCCACTCCTCCTTCTAGAAAGAGGACATTGCTTCTCCACAGATTTCCAGTCTCAGCTCACTTCTGTCCAGAACAGACTGCTGTGATGAAATCAGGACCCTCCTCTTCCATGATCTTAATTTTATGAAACCCTGGTTTTTACCTGAAAATTTTGTTTGACAAATTCCACTGCATTTTGTGCCACTAAGATTTATTCTCTTTGTATTGTTTAGAGGTGGTGACCATGCAGTCAACTGCCTATTTCCAAAATAGTGCACTTCTTTTATATTAACTGTAACATCAGGAGCTAGCAAACAACACTGCTGCAAAAATTGTACTGAATTTGACACTCTGAAACTCATCCTCATCCACTGCCCTGCTTTATGAAGCCACTGTACATGCCAGAAACTGTTCCTGTAACACTTGGACAATTACCAGAGCTAAGTGATGTAAGGGTAATTTTGGCACAATTTATCTCTGTCAGTTTAATGCAGGAGGTGGCACAGTGTCACACACCCAACTCTCACATGTGAATTGACACACGACTAAATGGTGTTCTTTCTCCTTCAGAGGAAGCACCTAAATATCTGTATAAGGGCCCCAGATGGTGAAATGGCAAAAGAAGGAAAAGAGTACAAATCCTCCATGGAATGTTAAGCATCCTCTCTGAAAGGAAACGTGGTATTTACTGGAATAGATTTGAAGATAAATTGGAGCCAAATACAAGATTTACAGACACAGAAAACAAAATGGATAGGGGAGTAGATTGGCAGTTCCCTTCCCTGGCTGTTGGGGCTTTCAGGGAACTCTGCAAGAGCTTCCTTTGGGGGACACATCCCCTCCGTGCTTCATTACAGACTGAAGGAATTTCCCCCAAGATCTGCAAGGAAACTGTTTTAATTCTCTAGCACACTGTAAGAGAACTCTAAAGGACAAACACCTCCTGAGCTAAGATAGCTCAGCTTAAAACAGTTTTTCAAACACTGGTTTGGATCATTTTTGTGCAGTCAAGTTTGAATAATTCTTCAAGAATTGAGAAGAACAGGAGGAACTATATAAATGTAATAATCATATCAACATTTTAAATGGCTGACCATACAATTAGCACACTCAGAAACTCTAAAGCTGCACTCTCCTGTACAGGTGCATGTCAGCCAGCGCCCTTTTGGCCCCAGAGATGGATCCCTGGTGTGGGATGAGGAGAACACATCCCATGTCTGTACATGGGTGCCCCAGCTCCCCTCAGGAAGGGCAGGGTCCTTCCAGTGTCCCCAGCAGTGCCACTCTCAGTCCCCCCCTGTTTAACACTGAGCTCAGGGACTGGGCTGGGCAAGCCCCCAGCCAGCTGCTGGTCAGTGCTCTGTCCCCCCATGGGACAGGGGAAAGAGTGGGAAAGGGTGGGAAAAACTGGAGAGAAAAAACTCCCAGGCTGGAGCAAAGACACAGCAATCACTCACCAGTGACTGTCACAGGCAAAACACGCTCACCTGGCAGGATTTGACTTCATTTTTTGCCAATTAACTTTAATTATCTCTACCCCTTCTTATCACCACAGGTTAAACTCAGTCCCCAAGTGTATCCTTTCCTCTCTCATGCACACATGCCATTATAACACAGTTTATATTTTCCCTGAAAAGCAAAGAAAAAGACAGATTTCCACTGTTTCACAGTAACACCAATTTTTCTGTGTAACTGTGGGGTATTTTTGTTCACCTACTTGTAAGCCTGACAGGAATGGGAGAAAGCAGTTTTAAAAATAAAGAGACAGATTACTCATATCTTTATAGACAGCTCATAATGAATACACAAAGGACGAGAATCTGACAGAAGTGGTGAACACACTCCTGAAAACTGGAAAGACAGAGGAGAAGGAAGGCTTCTGGTCTACTAGAGCTGATACCTTAATTAGGCAATTATAACTATTAAACATTGCCAAAGCTCCAGGCCTAGTTGAATTACAACTGAAAAATCAGTACAAAAATGGTAAGGGGAAAAGGAAAGCCCTCGGCAGGATTTGTGATAACTCAGGAAGGAAAGAAGGGAGTATTTGAGAACTAGAGTAGCAGTTAATATAATTCTTTTTACTTTAAAAGGCTCCAAGACCATGGAAAGCCCAAGCTTCTTATCCTGCACTCCGCTATGCAGAAGACAGAAAATTATTAAGCCAGATTTAGAAATGCCTAACTTAGAAGACCATGACAGGAGACTGAATACAGAGAAAAAGGAGGTCATGGCAGGCAACTCAACTTGAATTCTTTTCATGTGTTACTTACCTGGAGACAATCCCAATGTAAAGGACAATTTACCTGGAACTCAGAAAAGCATTTGGTAGCACAGCACAGAGCAGAGTGATCTGAAAGGAGGTGAGTGTGTTTGCAAAGGACTGACAAAAGAAATTCCAGTGGATCCAAAGACACGAAGGAGCAGCAAGGAGCAGGCCAGCTGTGGAGTGCCCAGACAGAACTGCATCTCCAGGGAGCTCACAAGTTTCGATTCTTTTCTACAGTCCTGACCTTGGCATGTTGTGTTCCAAATTGTTACATTTGCTGATGGCACACAATTTCTGAGGCAACAGAAGCAGGGGAGAAGGAGCAAACAATTTCAGAGTGACCTGGATAACTGAGGTTTATATCCTTATCCATGGCACACAGGCCGTGAGCAGCCACCTCAAGTTAATCCTCAGCACTGGGAAGTGACCACAAAGAAAACATCTAAGTGGGAAAAACTGGGAAAAACTGGAATGTGTTGTGCTTGACACAAAGAATCCTCTTCTAACTCATTACAGAGAAAAATTAAACAAATTGTGGGGTATTTCTAATGAAAAGTATATAGAAGAGGAAATGATTATGGAAATGCACAGTGGTTTGTCTTTTAAGAGGCTCGTAACCAAGAAAGTTATTGAGAGATTTCACTGTTTCAATATTGGCTGATAAATCCCTAAAAATATAACACAATTTAGATGAAATGCTCGAGGATGTTGTATTTTTCAGACATCAAGGATTTGAGGATTCTGTCCAGACAAGAGACAGTCTCTGGATTCAAAATTGGAACCACGTACTACTTGAACTTCTATACCATGGATTAATACAGAACTATTAAATTCCATGCTGTTGAATTCTTATTTTCTTAAAAGGTCTCATTTTGGGGTTGATTCTACACTTAGCTATAATTATAGGAAAATAATTTCAGTTTTTTCCACATTATACAGGGACAAGATGAGATTGAAATGAGAGAAAAATTCTAGATTCTAATCTTTTGCACCTTAATTTAGGGGAAATTAAAGCGTTATAGAGTAGGTAATTTCTTGGGATTACAGATGAGAGAGCAAAAAATTGATGTAAAAAAACTGTCTGTGACTGGAACTAATACAAGGGCAAAACAGCAGTTTGTCTATTGTAATATAATACACAGAATACCCATCTTTTAAATAGATCCAGCATGAGAATAAATCAACAGTGAATTAAGATGATGCTGAATGTGTGGCTGGAGGAGTAAAAAGGTTGGGTTTGGGGATTAAGAAAATATTGGAACCATATAAAGTAATCTGCTTCTCTGAGAGAAAAGGCTTGTTTTGGTGACTCTATAATTTTGTCTTTTCCTATAAAGATATTACTGCATGTTTCTAATTTTTGTGTGGTAAGACAAAAGGATTTCCTGCCCAAGCACCCCAGGGAACAGCCAAGTGAGCTGATCTGAGCAGTCTCAGACACAGTCTCTGAGCAGGAATTGAGGAATTCTTTGCTTCTAGAAAAAGGCTCCAGTCAAAAACATTCTAGGGGATATTTTGAATTTGTATCTCTATGTGATTCTGCTGATTTAACTGGCTTTTATGTCCTTACCTTCACTTGTAAAGCTTAAAATGATACTTTTGGCAAAGCTGTTGCCTAATGACTTTCAAATATACTTAAAAACATATTTTGATATAAACTGTATTGCCAAAGTCAAATATATATCAGCTAAGTGAAATTAACCTTCAAGTGATACTTGAATAACAGTAAACCACAAGGGTACGTAAGAGATTAGATATACTGTGGTTTAATTATGTGACAATAATTCACCTCATTAATCTCTTAGGAAACAATAACCACAACAGTTAAATACTGTAATTAACAAACCCTATTTCAAACCTAATTTTAATTTTATACAACTTTGCAATATTATCCAATGCAATCATAGAAAAGATAAATGAAAGAAGCAGCAAATATTGAGTTCTCTGGAGAAGACATCCAAAATGTCCTCAATTTCCTGTCCTGTGACAGGAAAGGAACAAGGCCAGCACTATTTGGACCTATTTCTATCCTGATAAGTGGAGACAGTGGCTCCAATCCATGTGCAAATAATCTCAGAATCTCTCAATTCCCACTTCTGCCAGGTCCAAGCACTCTGTGGACATTCCTGGTTCCCTCTGCTATCAACATTCCTAATTCAAACAGCACTCCCTGAGAGGATGCTACAGATTTGGGCAGCACACTGTACATTAACAAAGGTGATTTCATGTGCATTTAGGGGGTTTTTGCCCATTTGTTGGACTACACAACAGTTTCCTAAATTGCATGCAGGAATAAATCTGTCTCTGTTGATGCCTTGGAGTGGCTACCTAGAGCAGAGGCTAGACAGGGTTAAGAGAATAAAGTGGGTATTTATTAAAGGTCTTCAACAGAAGTCAGGAGCAGTCAGGAGCCTCCCAGAGGCCGAACCCAAGATGGACAATGGTCACGAGTTTTTCAGACAATTAAAAGCTTGGTCCATTTACATATCAGGGTTAATTCTCCAATTACAGCTTCAGATAATGAAGTCATATACCCCCAGTTTGCCTTCCCCCAACTCACTGCTGTTTACAATTTTTGGGGCCTGAGACAGTGAGGTGTCCTTGAGTTTCAGGCCTAGAGAGGAACTGCTCTGTCTGAATAAAATAGGAGAACAGTAGCTGACAGGATGTGGAGTTTTAGAGTTATCCACTAAAGCAGTACAGGCTCTGAAAAATAGAAAAGCTAAATCCTAAGGCATCATTGTCCTTGCCCTTGCCAAAAAGCCTGAAATCCCCCAAGCCTTCTTTAGCCCTTCCCAATGTCAGGAATGCTGTGGGAGAGGAGCACAGAGATCTTAATGGATCAGGAGATGCCACTGTGGGCAGAGAACGTTTCTCCAGGGCTCTGCAATGCCACTGCCTGGGGCATGGTGGTGGAGCTGAGCTTTTGTGTCAGGAGTCTTAGACAAGCAAAACACAGGAAATCCTGCAGGGAAAAAATGTATTTACAGCATGAGCACCTGAGGGTTGCTGCTTGACATGGGGCTTGGTCAGCAATCACAAATATAACTGTGCTAGAAAAGGACATGGGGACAAATGGAGCCCCTGGAACCAGCCAGGTGAGCCTGGCACCTGCAGCATTGCCACTCAGGTGGTGTCAATACCAGACAGGAGACTTCTGCATGAAGTTACAGGAAAAAAGCTCTCTGCTCCATCAACAAACAGTAAAACACCTGCTTCCTGGGGATCCTGGGTCTGTTTGAAAGATAAGGAGACTTAGTCTTTTTATTTGGTGAGCCCACAGTGTAAGTTCATATCAACTGCACATATTTTCCATGTGGATTAAGGCAGATATCCCGTAGTTTACAGCTGTAAATCAAAACCTCACTTTTAAATATTTCTTTGTCATTTATATTCCTCATTCAAACACAATGCAAATAGGAGGGAAATTGTTTGTCTTGATTACTTTGATTTTAGCTTTTTAACAGGTGTCCTGTTTACTCCACAAAACTTCTGTAAAACTACACTCGGATTACTTAGCTTCTGCTTGCTGACCTTTTTTTTCTCTACAGCTCTCCAAGGAGAAAAGGAAATATGTTTATAAAATCAGTGAGCAATAAACAAGAAGTTCATGTTCTCATAGAACGAAAAAATAACAGCATGGAGAAAGTCATGTTCAAAAATATAAGTGTCTCAGAGAGAATGAAACTCATTCATTTATAACATTTTTCCATTAAAACAATGTAATAACTACTGAAGTTCAGATGATGTATGAGTATCTCCTTGAAGAAGATATCCTGTACATCTGATAAACCATAAATACTGTAGAATGTACCTCAGGCAGAACAAGCACAGCTTTGTGTGATCCTGAAAAATATCCAGTGTGTATGAGGATGAGTTATGAAGGTGAACAGATTTAATATATCTGCTTGCCTCGTGGACACCCACAATTTGCAATTTAATCATCCAAAAGTTACCGTGTGCTCATAATTGTATTAGGTTTTGAAATAAGGCAGTGCTGGTTATGTTAAGTCTAAAAAATAGCCCACCTTTTCAGGTTTATGATAATTTATAAAGGAAATAGTTACAAACAAGGTGAATTAGAGCATTAGAGCTACACTGAACAAAAGGACAGTAGATTGCAGACAGATTCTTGAATCTACATCACATTTTTATCATTGTCATCTTCTGTATCTCCAGATTTATAGACAGAAAAAAAGCCCCAGTACTGTCATTCTACAAGGGTGATAAGATTTAAATTTTTTTCTGCGAGCTAATTTTAAGAATATCAAGACTTTTAGAGTGGAAAAAAACATTGATCAGCCTTGAACCTCTATTTAACAAGTAGAGGCACAGGCTTTATGCCTACAGTCCCAGATCCTGGCAAAATTGAATAATATCAGAACCATTACTTTATATAAAATAGTTTTAAAATCACTGAATTAGATCTAGGTAGAGAAAGCTAACTTTGTATTTTAGAAACTTACCTGAATAAAGTACAATGATCTGCTAGCTTATTTTTCAGTAAACAATTTCATTGTTTAGAAGAAAAATGGAACATTTACTTCCAGAAAGATGGGGAGAGGTAATACTGTAATAATGCAGCCAGGTGCACAGTTTTGGAAATAAAATACCTTGGTTCAAAATTGTACTTTGAATCAAGCACAGATTTAAATATGATCCTCCTATTTTATATAAAACAAAAGGAACTGCAGTACCAGCCACTTTCAGGACCTGGACACTCTCTGCTTTAACCAGAGGTGCATTTGCACTCTTCAGGGGAGGGAAAAAGAGTGCCACCAAACAGAACTCCTCATGCAAATCAAAATGTTAGCTTTCACACTTTCTGGGCTGAAGAATGATGAAAATGTCATTTTAGGTCGATTTGAAGCAATCCTTTTTCCATGAGGGGTGACCTCCTCACAGTGCTCAGCACTGAACGGGGAGGATGGAGGCTCTGCCTTCACAAGGAGCAATGGGTACAAGTTGCACCAGGAGAGGTTTCATCTTTAGCTGTGATTTTTTTTTTCTCACTTTGAAAACAAGGAAGCTCTAAGACAACCTCTCCAGGAATGTGGCAGAATCCCCATCACTGGAGGCTTTTTGAAACATGACTGGCCAGGGTACTTAAAAGGCTCCTTTTCCCACAAAAGGTTGATCCAGATGATCTTTCAAAGTCCCTTCCAACCTGGCTTGTTCTATGATTTTTCCCTCAGAAGCTGAGCATTAATAGTAAGGACAGCATTCTTTCAGATGCTGCAATAAAAATAATAATTGAAAAAGAGGGTAACTCTGAAGTCTTCTTGCTCTATTATCAGTGAAAGCTTAAAAAAAAAAAAAACAAAAAAAACAACACCCACCACTATAACATAAAACCTTCTAATTCCTCCCCAAAAGACAGTCACATAACAAGATCTCTAATAAAAAAGGGAAAGATTAATTGGAGAGCTGCCTTGAGAGACCAAATGTTCCAGACCTGACAGTTTTATAATGTAAGTAATTAGGGCAACATTATGAGTTATGTTATCAGAGCCAGCAGCATGATCAGCAATTGTTTGCATTTCAGGCTCTATTCAGGAGTAGAGCACACAGAAAGGAGAGCACCAAAAGCAGATGAAACAGATGTTGATGGAGCAGAGCTGAGTCCTCAGCTGAATGCTGTTCTCACCCTGTCAGTGCCTTCCATGCATTTATCTTCATTAAAAGAAATTTAATCTCCAATAAAAAGAAAAACAAGTAACTTAGAAGTTAACCCAGAAGAGGCTCCTGCAGATGTCAGCTCCTTGAGGAAAGTGAAAATGAAAGATGAGCACAGCAGTGAAGGGGTGGGGAATGAACCCAAACTTCCACAAGTGAACCAGAGTCACCTTCCTGCTGCTTTCCTGGAGTGAGCTCCATTCCAGTGGGGGAATGAGTGTGGGTCCCTCTCTTGGCACTTGGCTGCACAACAGCCTAAGAGAAATAAAACCTAAAGCCCCCAAACTGAGAAAGGAGAGCCCCTGGACTGATAATGCTAAAGCCAAAGGCCATTTACTGGATTAAACAGTGATAAAGGGAAAAAACCAGTCAGCTTGAGCAGGAATCTCCATGAAACATGAAAATTTGTTAAAAAAAGGAAGAGAGAGGAGGGTGACAGATGATGTGTGGGTATTTGACCTAATATCTGGCCAGAAGTGACCCCAACATCATGAAAACCCCAGCTAAGCACAAGGAATCCTCAAGTGGGGTGCTGTGCTCGACCACACACCAAGGACAACGAGAGGGGTGACTGCAAAACAGGGCAGGCGTGTAGGGGGAAACAGAAACTTTCAGGGATTATTCATAGAATTGTTTAGAAATGCATAGTTCCATATTAATATTTCACAAATACCAACTATTGTGGCTTATCTACAGAATGGCTGATTCTGTCTGAATGTCTAATTCCCTGATTGCCAGTTAATTACATGCCATTAAATAAATCAATAAACTACATTGATAGTGATTTGATTTAAAGAATACAATTTGAAGTTTTCCTCTATTACAGTTGTTTATTCTTCAAATCATCTACTTATTTAGCTTTCTCTTCTTCTTCTTTCTGTACCTGTTTGAGACTATAACTGGTACCATATGTTCAAAGAAATTAACTTCAACTGAAATGAGGTTTTGTAATCAATTGTATTTTTGGCTTTGTCAAATGAAAACTTGGGAAATACCATGGACAGGATTACAGATACAGTAAAACGTGGGATGCTTATCAAAGCCAAAATTATAAATATGACACATCTTCCATCACATAAAATAAATATCATTTATCTGATCACTTATGGTAACTTATGAGAAGTTTCTGCACTCTGATCTAGACCAGTGTAGAGGCTGATCTGTGACTTGTACTAAAACCATAGAAGAGAATATCCAAGTGATTTTTTTTATACCAGGTACACAATTTTTTCTAATCAAAATATTGCAAAGTGACTTTTGCTTTTAGAGAATCAGGTCCTAAACAGCTGCTCCAATCCTTGCCTTACAGATGGAAAAAAATACCAAGGTAATAAACATCACAGCAAAAATAAAGCCTTGTTTTACAGTTGAACTAAAGGCTCCAAATAACTGAAACAAAGTCAATAATGTAGCAAATATTCATCTCAAAGGAGTACTACTGTAACCACTGAGTAATTACAAGCAGCAATGTTTATTAGTATGCAAAGAAGCCAGATCTGTTTTGCTTCCAAAACAGCACAAAGGATAAAATGTCAAGAAAGCAATGCACACTATAATACACACAAAAATTCTCTTTTTGTTTCAGAGAACATCTTTACTCTGGAGGCACAGAGTGCACAGCTTCTTGCTGAGAAAAAAAAAAGTCTTTAATTTCTATTTCCAGTGATGCATTGTGCCTTCAGAGCTCGTTCAATTGAAAAAGTAAAAAGGTTTCAGTTTACAGAACTTTTGTCAAAATGATTACAGAAGTTGTCATGGAACAATTTCCAAAACAAACTCTGTTATTTTCCTTTTATGGCCCCCTTGACATTTTTAGTTCTTTAGAGGTGGTGTAAGTGGTATAAGTTTCTATTTTCACAAGAGTGGCAGTGTTTTCTCTGATAAATAGCAAAAGTTACAAAAAGTCAAAGGCAACTGTGAGTGTATTGAAAAGACAACATTTTTAAGTCCTTTGTGTTTGTATGTGTAAATGAATATGTGTACAGAAGGAGGAACTGAAGCAATAGAGTGAAGAAAAGATTTTTCAGCTGTTTTCAAGATACTGCTCCTCACATAAGGAATTACTGACAAATTAGTTTTTTCCTCAGTGTTTGCATCTTTACAGACACTTATGAGCAAATGACAGAATAAAAACTATAGAGGGGTGCTGGCAGGAGCCATGCAAAAGAAAAGGTGAGCTGTTAAATAAAACCTTCAGAAATATAATGACTGACTCTAGCAGGACATGAAGAAACATGGTACAGCTGCAAAATCACAGCTCTACTGCACAATTAGCAGTTTAAAGAAAAAGATGAACTATTTGTCATTGGGTCATTTTTTAAAAGGTGTTTAATCAAGACATTAAAGATGGAAGGAAAGCTAAGGTTCTAAAGAAGGTGTTCTCTCGATAACAATAGTGGAAAAAGGGAATGTTTAATAAAATGCAGCTGTAGTTGTCTCAGAGAAACTTTGCAAATAGCTGAGCAGAGCCCCTCAGCTGCTCTGAGTGGAGTCACACATTAATAGTCAGTGCATCTACCAAAACTACTACCTGCACTACAAATGTGTAACCTGTCAGACAAGGGAATCTCAGGGGATGCACATCCTGCTGGGCTGCTGAGATGAGTTATTCACTGTCTCTGTAACTTGAAAGAAGCAGGAAAAAGAGAACTTGGAAATTTCATAATACTGAGAGTGTCAGCACTAGACCTGAGAGATGTGGTTCTCAAATTAGCCTCTTAAAACAGAAACTGAGGAGATTTAATTTCCCTGGACAGGTCACCCACACTATTTTCCCAGTCTGCCTCATTCATCTTCCAGCTTCAGAAAGAGGAGAAGACTGAAATAATTTCCAGTTTCCACACAACTGCACTTTCTTTCATATTTAGACTTGCTTTCACTTACAATTCAGAGAATCACAGAATGATGTCAGTCCAATCTGCTTTGTGCTCCTCCACTCAGAGCAGGAAGAGTCTGGGCCAGTTTTGAGTATCTGAGTACCTCCAATAACTGCCATTCCTTCTCTCCACCCACACACACACAGCCTGTTCCAGTTTCAGGGTAAACATGTTATACACATACAGATATGAATATACACACATACAGATATTTCAGATGTAGACATGGAATTTCACACATTCCGGCTCCTGTCCTTGGACTACCAACGTGCCTGGCACTAAAATCACAGCAGCCCTAGCAAGTTCCCCCAGTATAAATGCAAGATTTCCACAGGTTTGCACCATTCCCACAGAAGCACAGGTTGCTGCAACCTTTAATAACCATTGCTGCTCCTCTGGATGCAAGGCACAGGGAGCAGGTCTGCACCACACCACATCCAAATCAGTCTCCATGGGAGATGGGAGGATGTGTCTGCAACCAGGCTGAGGGAGCTGAACAGCCACCACCAGCCATTTCCCACAGCTGGAATCCCAAATCCAAGCCTGGCATGTGCTGCTGCTGTGTTTCAGGAAACAATCCTATTTTTTATAGGATGATTCTGGGAGTTTTAGCAACTGCAAATATAAATGGCTTGTGTATTACACATATCACTAACTGCAACAAAACAAAAACCAAACCAAACCTGTTAGAAAATTAACCAAGCAGTCAAATTCTCCTCCTTGTGTGCAGATTTATACTGATTCTGTGGGGATTCTGTCGTACTTCAGAGCGCTCAACAGAGACTAGAATTAACCAGAAGTTTTGCAGGAGAGCAGATGATCCAATAGGAGTATTTGGCAAAGGATGTGCATATGAAGGGGAGGTCTGTGTGTGGGCACTCAAAGTTTTAGAAATAAAAATAACAGAAGCATCAGTAACCTAATAGCAAGACAAAATATGGATAATTAAATTATTTTAATAGCATGTCAAGATGAGGAATAACAGTCTTGGGAAATGAGACCAGTAAATTATTATCCCTCAGGTTTCTTCCACCCTTTGTTGTTCAAGTGTGAAAAAGACAATATGCAAACTCCTTAGCCATATATTTAGCTTTAACACAGTATTAGTGCCAACAACTTCAGAGCTACCATCTTCAGGAATATCTTGCCATTCTCACCCTTCTGGATTGAGTAGATGCTGAGAAAGTTTTAGAAAAAAAAGTGTTCCAAATGAGATGTGTATGTCGAGTTTTTTGAGATCCTTAAATAGGGAAGCAGGATGAGACGTTCACCTCTTTACAGAAATACACTAAATTTACATTTATTTTAGGCAAACAAACTCTTTGGATTAAAGCTTCATTATCGTGTCCTGCACTACACCATAGTGTAAAATAAATTGGTGGCCAGTTCCAAGAGCCACCAAATTGATTGTTAACACACTGCATGGTTTTTATGTTAGATTTATAAAACTTTTTTCTCACAAAATGTTTAAAAAAACCCCTGCAGACAGTGTTCCAGATCTAACAAATATGTAGTTCTGGTAGCTGTGTCTATGAAAGCAAGACAGGAACCATTCAGGTCTTTGTAGACCATGATTTCTGTAGTTAGGGGAGTGCAGAAAATCAAATATTTGCAAGTTCAGGAGACAACTAAATGAGCAACAGCCAGAATTAACAGTGGAAGCGACACTATGGACAAACAAAAGGATCAGGCCCTTTTTGTATAAAAATTCCTATTGTCTGCAGCATCTGTACAAAGTAGACTAGTTCTTGGTTTCATTCTCTTTTCTGAAATATATATTTTAGCAAGTATTAGCTGCACATCCTTACCAGCAAGGAGTTCAACTGTTCCAATTTAAAGCACTATTTAAGCAATAAATAAGAGTTTGTGGGTGTTGTCGCTGTTCCTGGGATATTTTTAAAATATCCTCAAAATTCACACACTTTATCAATAAGCCTAAAAATTTTATAGTGGGGAGCCAATAGAAAGATTTTCATCCATTTCCTGTTCTTTTTGAGACCTCTCTTGTAAGACTGTAAGAATAGTTGGGACAGAGCACAGCACCATTGTTAAATTTACTAATCCAAGTCCAGGCAGAGTGAAGTGCAATGGCCAGATGTGTAATGGGTTTTCTGTGTTACCCTGGGCATCTCAGTTCAGTAGAATTTTAAAAAAAAGAAAATTTCCATAGTTCCTGAAATCCAACAGAAAATAGTTTGTATTTCCTAGGTTCCTAAAACCTTTGCAATGTCCTTCAAAGCAGATAAATGCTTTTCTGTATGGCCTTTTTTAGATTTCTGTGCCAATACATGACATTATGGAGGAGGGTTTGTCTGTGCTCTGCAGACAGATGTGGCTGTAGATATTCACACTCATGGATTTCCACACAGACAGCACAGCTCCCCAAGGCTCTGCTTCAAAATGGGACACTCTGCATTAGACAATTGAGATCAACTTCCTCCACCCTGTAAATCTTGAAGTGGCTGCCACTTAGATCCCTTTCTTAGAGACAGCCAGGCCAAATCCCAGCTCCTTGAGGAGCTCAGACATCACCATGTGATTTCCTGAGCTTTTCCAATTAAATTGACTGCAGTATAGGTGTCTGACAAGAAATCTACTTCTTTAAATATAAATGTACATAACTGAGCTCAAATACAGAAATCACTCACACAAATAGATTACAAGGCTAGAAATGTAACAATTAATTGCCTGTGTGCAGTAATTGGATTCTCTTTGCACAGATTATTTATTGCACATATGACAACAGAACGTGCCCATTAATACTTTGCATATTTCCACTTGTGCTCCCTACTCTCACTAAAGCTATTTTGCCATTCTTTACTTCCATAGAGATTCTCTACCCATTTTCTTTTTTTAATTATCAAAACTCTCAGTAAGTGCAGTGAATTCCTCACCATTATTTTTAACAAGTTTTTCATGTCCAATGGAATCAAACAGCTTAAAAGCTTGGGCTTCAACTGCACTTTTTGAACCTCCTGTCCCTATAAATATAGACGCTTTTTCTTAATAGGATTTCCAATTTGATGTGCCCTGAGCTGCAATGCCAGAAGGATTACTTAAATTATTGAAATTTAATTCCAAATCATTGTGGGTTTGATCACACAACTGAGGAGGCTTTACTGTCTATTGTGCAGGGACGAGCCACACGAGCCTTCCTCACATCAGAAAGTTTGGGAAAACAACCTTTGTAGGGCAAGCCAATTATACTTGAGTTTTTTGGGCCCTGAGTCTTTATACCATGCTTTCTAACACGACAGTTTCACATATTTCTATTTGAGTAGACATTCTGTGAGTCAAGACCAAGCCATTCCTGGGCCTGTGAATGAATGAAAATAGTCTATCCAATTTATCACATCTATTCCAGCAGGGGATCAGATCCTCTGGCAAGAATCTTTCTGGTTTTGGAGAAGGATTTTGCTCCTTTTGCAGCAGGCATGGGACGGAAAAAAACAAACAAACAAAAAAAAACCAAACCCACAACAAAAAAAAAACCCAAAAAACCAACAAACTCCTGAGCAGGAGGAGCTACAGGAGAGATGTTCAGATGAGCAAAGTCAACACCAACAGAAAGTCCAAGGCAGCTGAGTCTTTTAGAAAGGTAAGATGTTCATCTTGCATATTCAATGTCATTAAAAAATATTGCCCTACAGTCAGTGAATAATAAAACTTGAACTCTGCACCCTGTACCGCCCCCAAAAGAGTTTCATTCAACCCTACCTGCAACCTGTAACATCTGTTAGAGCTGAAAGCTGTTTCTTCAAAAGTAACTCAAAGTTCCTACCTCAAATGTGAATTTTAATATCTTAATAGACATGAATATATTTCTTAAGAAAAAGTTTTCACATTTCCTTTTTTCAAACATCTCTAGCATTAACCTATGGAAATGCTGATCTTTCTTTCTGAAATGAAGTTCAGCTGTCTGCACAGACAGTATTTATTTTATGGACTAGTTAAAAGGGAAATCTTTTTTGGAATCCCTGAATTCCCACAGGACAACTCCACAAAGCACCTAAGTGAAAATAAGACGTCTGTGGGAACACTGAAGAGCTGAAAAACTGAAAATTCCTCTTGTTCCACGCTTTGTCAGAATTCACATTTGACATTTCAACAAGTTGAGATTTGTTTGCCTTCACTGCCTTCAAGAGCCTTTATTTACTCTGTTTATCCCTTCTGCATTGGTCCCTTTGGCAGTGCACGGAGCACCCTGCCTGCTTTCCTGTACTGAGGACACATGAAATGGGAGGGAGCCCAGAGGAGAAGGGCCACCAAGATGTTTACAGGGCTATCCCACAGAAAAGACTGAGAATTGGGTTTAGTCAGCCTGAAGTTACAAAATTAAAGGCATTGGCCTTGCTTTAGCTGTGGTTACATAGAAAGAGGAACCAGATTCTCCTCAAACATGCACAGCAAAAGGACAAAAAAGCAACAGATAACAAGTTCTGATTAATTATCAGGAATAATTCCTTCTATTATTAGGAAGAAGTTGCCCAGGAAGTCTGTGGAATGTCTGTTCACCAGAGATAATACAAACTCAGCAGGGCACAGTCCTGATCTAACTCTGGAGCTTGAGTAGGACGCTGAACTAGAAGATCTCCAAGGTCTCTTCCAAGCTAAATAAGTCTATGGAATATCCAAGTAAAACTCATTATTCATTCATTAAAAAAGACAGAGTGGGTTAACCTGACCTATTTTTAAACATACTGATCCACACTTTCTGTTTATTCTTTATATCCCTGGCTCAAGTTCCTACACTTTTCCCCTTCAGTGGCTGCTCTGTGTTTCAAAGGCTCTCCCCCTTTGTGAGATCACATTTGTTGCAGATTTTTCCAGGCTCAGGCAATGCTGGTTTTTTCAGGAATCACCACCTGGGAGCACACCCAGTGTTTCCAGTGGGCTCCCAGATCCACACCAGGGCTTTGGCAGTTCATCATTTCTGCTCAATGCAAAGGCACTCCTGGCAATACTGGAAGCCACACGTTGGGTTTCTCTCTGATCTCTCCAGAACACCTTCAATCTTTAGCCCTGTTCACCATTGTGGTGCCTCTTTTGACAGAGCATTCTTGGCTTTCCAAATTGGGCTCACCAGGAGGGTTTTGCCACTGCTGTGCAAACTCACCGTGCTGGGAAGCTCCCAGCTACTGCTGCCAAGGGAACAGGGAGATACATAATCTAAGGCAGGGCAAAAACTCAGCATCAAAAACATTTTCAACTAAGGAAAACAAGTTTTGAATATAGATATTTCCCATGCAATAGGAATTATGGGCTTTGACCAGCCTTAAAAGCAGTGTTCTCCTCTGAAAGAAACACAGGGAACAAAGCAAAAGAAGTCAAAACCTTTCCATCAATGACAGTATCTCTCAAACATAGTGTGTCTTATGCTTTCCCTAAAATCACAGCAGTCAGAAAAACAGATTTGTCATATTTGAGCCTTTTATCAACTTATCTTAACACTCTTTGCAGGTGATTTCCAAATTTCTACTCTCAACATACTTTTTCTGTACAATATTCCCTATTGCACTCTGCATGGGTTCACTGTGGACCATGTCTATCCAAAATGTCTGTCTTTGTGCCTTGAAGTTTTCTTTGACTCTTGAGTCTCTCTGATCTCTTGTAGTTAAACATGAGGTGAGAACCTGGGAGATTCTTCTGAAAAAAGTGAGAATAACATTTTCCCCTTTAACTACCTGCAATTTGCATGATTTCTGAATTTTATTTCCAAGGTTAAAAGCAAACAAGAAGATTTAAAACAGAGCATTTTAAAACTAAACATAAACTGTTGGAAAAGAATTTTCTATCAAAAAAATTATATTCAGTGAAGACTGTAACTAGATAGGTCAGATGTGTGAAAAACCCCTTCTCTCCATTTTCATAACGTGTTTCAATCCCAGCGTATCTTCATCTAAGCAGACTCTCTCTTTGATCTTTATGTATCAGCAGGGCAGAAGATAGAGGGATTTGATAAATCCCTGGCCAATAATGGGAAAAATCACACTTACAGAGCTGGCCATCCAGCAATCTTCTTCCCCAAAGTGAACATTAAAACTTAACAGACTGAAATATTTTTTGCAGACAGAAGAAGGAGGCAACTTCATCTCTCCAGTGGCACTGAATGTGGTCAGGACCATCTGAAGTCCAAAGTGGCTATATCTGTCAACAAATCCAGAGTATTTGCTTACCTCTTAATCCAAGAGCACCTGAGCCCTGAGTCCTGCACTGGGTGCAGGGGTGAGGGTTTGGCAGTGGGGGCTGCAGGGGTGGCCTCTGCCAGGAGAGCCTTGGGACAGGGACAACTGCCCATTCCAAGGCACTGATTCTGGGAAGTAGCAGGGAATTGGCAGCTGGTGGCAAGTTTAGATTAAATTTTCTTTGGTTTTGCTTTATTCTGCACATCACTCCTGCTTTTTTTCATTAAACTGCCTTAACTTCAAGCCAAGAGTTTTTCTTCTGATTTTCTGCCCCTGCCCTGCCTGGGATGTGGAGTGGGAGAGCAGCCCCCAGCAGCCAAAGTGACATCACCCCACCACAAACAGAAGCCCAGGGATCCATGGATAATGAACTATTGATCACTTTTACAGCTATTAAAGCTACTGGGCATTTCTTAAAGGATGGCTCACCATACCTGACAGTTCCAGTTTCTCTGAATGTGCCCAGCAATCAAATGCCAAATCAGTAACAGAACAAATGGCACAGAATGCATCACACTGCAAGAGAAATCTTCCCTGTCCCAGCATGGAATCTTTCTGTAATGGCAGCAGTTCTTTCAGACAAAACAAATTTATGAGCCTCTTTACAAAACTAAAGTTAAATTTCACTTTTTCTGTAGTTGTAATCACCAGTTATGGTATTTCTTCAAACTTATAATGGACTTTCCTTTGTGATAACTCAACATATTAAGCACAAGCCCATCAAGAGATTTTCTCAATTAATAATATGTCAAAATAATACAATATGTGTTCCCTTACATTCTACTGATGGATTTAAATCCAGTCTTTAGGAAATGGTAACGTTGTTTGGAAGATGAACCTACTTATAAAACATACATGATTGAAAAGAATTATTTCTTTTCAGACCAGTAATTTAGAAGGGGCAGGTGGAAGATTATATAAACTTAATGAAAGTTTGAAAACATAGCAGGACTGAAGGCAGTGCATCAACTCCTGAATCTCCAATCAAGAAGGTAACATCTTTAATAGCTTTTTAGAGCTCTGCCTCTCAGAGCTATAATCTTAAGTTATCCAGCTCATGCAGCTCCAATCCTCTCCAGTCTCACTTTTCTCCCCAGTGAGAGATTATGAAATCCATTTATCTTCACCCAGTAGAATATTGTAGCTATAGACACAAAATATGCTGCTATAAGGAAACAAAATGCAGTGGAAAGCCTTCTGATATATTTATTAACTGTTTAGTGTTTCTTTATTAGAGAAATAATAGAAACTCAGCTTTTATCTCCAAACTGCCATGGATAGGACCTTCCTAGACAATACAATTTGTGTGGTCACGTTTGCAGCTGAACTGGGGAGGCACAGGGGACAGAAACTTCAGTGGAGGGCAGAAAAGTCACAAAGACAAATCCTCTTCCCTCAGCTGTCACAGGTGGGACTGGAGGGTTCCATGTGGACACAGCTGTCTGGAAAATTAAAACCTGCACAGCAGCTAAAGGCTCTGGCCAGCACTGCTCTCAGAACCCTGACTCTTTTATTCCTTCTCATTTAGCAATTATTTCTGATGTTTACATGCTTTTCAGTGGAATCAAAGCTCTTCTACTCTACTTTAAATCTGTTTCACTTCGCTTAGTGGATTGAATAGTTGAGATTTCCTCAGAAGTAACACTGAATAGCTGGTTTATGTCAAAGCACTACCTAAGTGCACATCAAACTTGAAACTTTTCTTGCTAATATTCAAAACAAATGGTCCCCCATCAGCATTTTATAATTTTTAATTTTTTTTCATTACCTCATTTCTGAGTTCTCTACTTAAAATCACAGTAAAAGCAGAAAGCTCATAATTTAAATGATTTACAACTGTGTTAAAACAAAACCTTGTGAAAGGCACGGAAAGTGTTTGGGGTTTTTATAGCTCTCCATTTTCCAGAAATTTTTATCCTTGTTTAGGATCAAAAAGCCAACAATAGGATAAATTCATAAACAAATAAATAAATACCCCTCTACACATTTCTTCAGCTCTCCACAGATGCACACCAGCAGATCTACATTCCATATTTTTCTGGGTTACCATGGTTATCTGCTTCCCTTGTTTGAACCAGAAATTAGATAAAATATATATACAAATCACATTTAATCACATAAACACATATTCTGCAGCATCCTGTCATTCCCTTCTCCACGGTAGCTAAAAGTCTCAAGGCCCAAGGGCAGTGGGATGCCCATGCCCTGGACAGATTTGGGATGTCACGTTTCCAGGAAGGTCCATGGGCATAGGGACAGATTTGGGATGTCACATTTTCAGGAGGGTCCATGGGCACAGGGACCAACTCTGCTGTTCTGGAGCCATGTGGACACAGATCAGCACTGCCCAGGGGAAATGGCTGAGCAGGAATTTCTTAATTCTTGGGCCTCTGATGGAGGCCAACAGTGCACAGGCAATGATAAGGCTTCTAATGCATGCAAATTTACAAGGCACGATGCATTTAATAATCCCTCATCTGAGTAAGTTGTAAAGAAGCCAGCAGGAGGAATAATTAATTTACGTTAATAGCTCTCAGTGTGGTTTGTGTAGTGCCAGAGTTAAAAAATTAGATGCTCTGGAGAGCTACAAGTGAGAGTTCACTGCACTACTCACACTCTGATCTTCTACAAACGTGTGAGCTCCCAGTCAGATCCCAAACACCTGGGCCATTCAACAGAGAGCAAGAAGTGCCAACAGCAAACTAAAGCAGTGAGCCCATTATGGGGAAATCTGCTTCCACTGGCACTGAGCTGCCAAGGAGGGAATAATTCCAGGGTGCTTCCTCATCCTCCTGCACGATGACCAATGATGAAACCTCCTCATGAAGTCTTTGGAAGACAAAGTATTGATGGCATGGTTGTATCACAGTGATACACCCTGTGTAACTGAATGCAATAATGCAAATTGATGTTATCCTCATGAGCTTCATGCCCCTTTGACACCACCTTGAAAACTACAATAAGGACTATTCTTATGTGAAAATGTGCTCAGCATCTACAACAACTCTATCAACTCTTTGTTTCAACTGGTAGGTCTTCAAATTTCATTTAGGTCACTTTCAGCTCCACCCTAATGCTTTGGAACCAGGAAAAATATTTTCTTCTGATAAATGAAAATTATGAGGAAGCAGAATCTGTCTACAGATACATGGCCCACAGAAATAATCTCAATTTTATACAACCCATCACCTATTTTTGAGCCAGAATGTCTCTGAACATCATTTTATTAACAGAAAACCATGTGACTCGAGATATGACTTGTGACCATTTATGAGCAAAGTGGTGGATTTAGCTCAGATCACTCAATTTAAAGCAAGACAAGAACCCAATTCTCATTTCCACTCTCCATGGGGCCGGCTGTGTTTTGCTTTCCACTATGGATAATTCCTTTAAGTGTCATTGTAATAGACACTATTTTCAGAACAAACATTTTATATCATACAGCTGAATTAAGGAGGCACAGAGACTAATAGACTTTCTATCATACTGCAACAACTGCAGCAATCAGCAAGTTAAATGGAAACATTCAGTAGCTGCTTCCTAATGAAAACAATATGCTTACAATCTGTTCTGCATTAATCACACTTACAGAAAGCTGAATTACAGTTTCCTTCCTATGGCAAATATTATCTTAATGGGATATAGAGTTAAAGGGGGATCAGTAGGGTGAAAATGAAAGATGTGACAAGATGGGGGCTGGGCTAGGTACATTGCTCTCAAGGAGAAACCATGACAAAGCATACACACTAGAAGAGAAAACAATGTCTCCTGACTTGTCTTTTATTTCCTTTGTCTGGTGTGGAGGAAAAGCAAGTGAGGAAACAGGTGCCAAAACACTGCCAGCATTTCCCAGCTGTGAGGGATGCTGAGCACACCTTTCTGGCCCTGGCAGGAATCTCCTCAGCAGCTGCATTCAGCTGTACACACCCCCAGGGGAATACATGGACTTTTTTTAGCAGAGAGAAATACTTTACCATGCTCCCCTCCTTTTCCAGCCACTGTGCTTTAGTGCTCTCCCTGCTCCTGAAGGTGTGAGCAGCAGGGATGTTCAGGGGGCAACAAACCCAGCTAATTAATGACCTCAGGGGAAGGCAAATAAAATCCTTCTGGGTAGAGGAGTTTCAATTCAATCACATTTTATACCTTGTTCTTAAAGAGTGGGACTTTTTTTTTTTTTTTCTATGCCCTCTGCTCTTCCAGGGTTTTGAATCAATTCCCAGTCCCCTCTCCATCTCTCTGACACTCCCCCAGGCACAGGAGCTGTGCAGGAAGGAGGAACTGCTGGTCACACATCACCACACTGTGTCCCCAGGTGCAGGAGGAGCTCAGGATCCCTTCCCTACCATTTTATAAACCCTGACTGCTCATGCAGTGGCATGGCTTTACAACTGTGTGAGGTCATGTCACAGACCTTAATATTTGTTAAGTTTCATTTTAGTGTAGGATATATTCCATTTTTTACTTTTACTTATGCAAAGTAGTGCTTAAAGTGCCTCTTCTTGTGTATCTGTTGTATGCCTTCAAGAGGAGTGTCACAAATTTCCTAAGGTCTAGAATAAAGACATTCTTTCAAAAACATCAGGTACCTAAGAACAGTAGGAGTTCTCACTGGAATGCTGATCCATGTTGACTTGAGTCCCCTCTAGAGTGCCCATCACACCAAAGCTGCAGCAGGCTCAGGTGCACACAGCCACAGATCCTTCTCATATTTTGTGCCATGGGAAGGTGGTTAAGCCAGTGTTTTGTTCCAGTATTTCCAGGAAAGCCCTGTGTCAGCTTTGCTGGAGCCATCCCTATCCCAGAGGCACTACAGAATACCTGTGACATTTTCCTCACAGGTTTCTCACATCCAGAGAAAACCTCTCCTGGGAGAGGACTTTCTCCCAGAGGGATGGACCCAAAATGGACATGGGGCTGCACATCAGCAGCACCTGTGCCTGAGGAGCTGCAAGAGAAAGAAGCATTGGGGGGGATGTCATTGACCTCCATCTGCTCATGGATCATTTCTGGCTTTCATTAAGGAAAATGCACAAGTCACACAACTCCAAAGGCACTCACTGAACCCTGAGCAGGGATAAGACAGCCAGAGGATGTGCTCTCTTGGATTTGCTACAAGCAGAAATAAAAACTGGCAACAGCTGTGAGGGTTGAGGGCAGCCTTAGCTGAAGTAGTGCTGGGATTCTGGACTTCAACTTCAGCAGGGAAGTAAGGAAGACAGCAAAATTTTAGGGATGGGGCAATCTGCAGAGTACAAAACATCACTACAGACCTCTAGAGATAGAGAAACTGCCAAACAGAAAGGTGAAAGCACTAAGGGATACTTCAGAGTGGGACCATAATGCAAATTATCCCTGTCTGTGAGCAAATACATTTCTATTGCTGGGAAACACTGAATGAAATAACGTGAGCTCGCTAGAACCTCCTGCTTTCAGAGAAGTCTCATTTAAAAGAGCTGACATAAACAGGGCTTGTTGCATTACATTAACACTAATTTCAATTAGTGCTCCCAAAAGCTTTATGAAATTTTACACCCTACTAGAAAGGCTTAATGTAGAAGAAGGTCCTACTGATTCGATGACATTTACTCCACAAAAAATTCGGGATCAGGCAGGAATACCCCACTAATTCTGTGAGCAGCAATGTACAGAAAAATCACCAGTCCTGCCCGTGAATGGATGAGAGGCAGAGATCAGTGGAGCTCATGTTTACAAAATAAAAATATGCCTAAGTTAATTTTTATTCTCCTGTAATATGAAAATTCTTTGGCATATGGGTCAAGGTCTGATTCATAAAATTTAAGTCAGAGCTGTACACTTTGGAAACCTGTTAACTGAGCCTTATGCATGACAAAGAACTTCAGAGTTCTGGCACATTGCATGCAGAAGGCATCTGTATTTAAATGTCAAATAACTGAGAACATATTGCAGCCATAATGAAGTTTTTCAGAGGCTAAACTATTCTCACTCTCATGATATCTGTATCCTGTCTGTTGTCCGAGTTTAAGTTTTAATTTTACAAGGTAATCTTCCACCCACTTTTTCTTCTGGAATAGACATGATCTCCTTAGAATGGTTGTTAGAAATACAGCAAGAAAGCAAAGTAAGATAATTAGATTCAAATGCCTTGTTGCACAATAAGAGGAAAAAATCAACATTAAAAAACATCTGCACTATAAACCACTACCAAATGCCAGATCCCACTGGCATTTTCCAGTGGAATAACTGATTATGAGGAGATTCTGTAGAAGAGTAAAAAAATTGCAATGCTGTAGTGCATGCTGGCCAAGAAAATACAATCACTTTACTTTTTGGTGTTCACCTCAACATTAAATATATGCAGAAATGAGGATGTGAACTAAATTTGTTGCAGGAGACTAAGCAAATGAATTGAAATACATCCTAGTGATTTGTGTTTCCTTTATCACACAAACCACTAAAATAGTAACCAGTTCTACAAACACAGCACTGAACATTTGCTGAAATGGATCACGTGGGGATGAAACAGCAGCATCCTTCTACTACTGGTTGCCCTGAAAGGAACTCTGTTTTCAGGCAAGACTAAGAAAGTTAAGCTTCTATGAATAGCACTCGAGCAAAATCCCATCTTTCACTGTGAGAGAGCTGCAGGCTCAGCATCCCCCGAGGGAAGTGCTGAATTTATTCCCTGCACTGCTCTGTTACAGCCTGGAATTAGCACCTGAAGGCCTCATCTAAAATTATTGTCAAAGACTAATCCTTGATCTTTACAGGCTGATTGGTGCCATAAAACACTGTTTGTTCTCCAAAGATTTTGCACCAGGAGACAAATGCAGAGATGAAGCTGAAACCTTGCAGAGGCTTTGGGAAAGAATGGGTGGTACATTCCCAGTTCCCTGTGCTCATCTGGGGAATAAAGTAACACTTTTAGATGAGGCCAAAGCATGGGACTAAACTGATTTAGCAGCATTAAGGGAAATGGATGTTTCACCATTGGTTAGAGCAGCAAGTTGGGAAGCAGCTGACAGAAAAAAGGTTTGGGTTTTTTGTTGGTAGTAGGGTTTTTTTTAACACAGGTTAACATGTGGTAGCTAAGTACCGTGACTTGAAAGTTTTTCAAAAGTTGTTCTTAGATAAACTGCTAAATTGTTAGGCTTGAGACTGAACACCAAAACTTGATTTGATCAGGTTAAAAACTACAACCCAGGTGAAAATGGCAAAAATCCAGAATCTTCCAATCCCTTTTACTTCTGCAAACCAACAGCACTTTGATGCATTTCAGGAACTCGGGAAAACCTGGAAGAAACCAACCCTGCTCCTTCCAGTGACTCCTACCAGGCCAGGACATGAATCAACTCCTCCTGGAGCCTGTTGAAATTTCTCTCTCTCTTCAAATGCCATCAAATTTATGGGAATATTCCACTGCAATTCAGCCATGGAAAAGCTGAATTGGTCAGACAGGGGCCAGGGTCACATCAGGATCTGACCCAGAGCCTGCTGAAGGCAGTCAGCCATTTCCAAAGGCTTTGAATTTAACACACACACACAGAATTGTTACATAAGGGAACCTTCAGGGAAAGTTAAGGAAAGATCCATTCATCCCTACTGTTAAATAAAATGAGCACTGGGAGAAGTAACATTAGCAGACATTTGTTTCTGTCATAATCCAAAGCAAAGTAAATGAAAAAGGCACTTATTTTCCAACCTGTGTTCTTTATCTTGTGATTCTGTTAACAGGAAGAATCTATTTCTTGAGTTTGTACATTTTTAAAATAAATGTTATACTTAGAGTCTTAAAATTCATTTTGTATTTTTATAATAGTTATATATATAGTTTATTTCATTTTCCTGTATTTCCTCAAAGTAAGTATTAAACTAATTAATAAGAATTGTTACAAAGTGTTGCTTCTGGCAAAAATACTCGTTAACAGAACGCTTTTATCACATTTTTTTAACCAAGTTCTTTTCCAGTTTATACGAAGCAAAAAAATTGGCCACCTTATTTGATTTTAGTGTATTAGCACACAACTTTGGTTTCACCTGGGAATCCTTGTGAAAAATAATGTGTCACTTTTCAGACAAGCACAATAGAATTCACTAAGATTAAAAACTGAAATAGAAGATATATCCTTCTCTTCCATCTTTTGAAGTGTTCTCAAAACCTTTTCTGTCATATTGATGATCCACTTAAACTTTTTCATCTCAATCTGATTGCTTTGTTCACACTGCTTCAGAGATTAGCCTGAAAAAAGACATTTTAGCCATACTGTTCAGCAAATGCCAAGAGCTCATCTTCATAACATCAGTGCTATGTGATTACCTACATCATATTTCCCAAGTAGAGGATTATACAGCCTGCTGTAAAATCTACTTATTTCACAATTAGCAAAGGGAATATTTTTGATTGTAGGAACCTACATGCATTTTTATCAGCTGAGTTTACTAAAAAAACAGTTGGAAAGAAAACATCCCTACTCCTTTCTCCCAGCAGATGTAATTTATCATAAATCTCAGGACAGATGGAACTGTTGTAGAGGCTTGGAAATCTCCACAACACTTCCAAAGCCATTGCATTTGCTGTTTTGTGATACTGCAAAACAAACAGAAATCGCTTGGTATTCAAGTTCAATTTTCCTGTTTATGTTTATCTGTCTATTCTGCCCTCAACATTGTCTGGTTTATTTATTATTTGGCTTAAAGAATAGGCTTGACTGGGATTAGGACAGCTGTGTTTTCAGCATTGCCAATTGCAGTTTAAAGTGCTCAGGCTTGATCCACTGTTGTATTGCTGGTCCACCATGAATATTAGGACAGCCAGCTGTCACCACTGCTTGGTATCATTTTTCCAGCCCTATTTCTCTATCTGCCTGCACAGCCCAACACAGCCTCTACTTCCAGTTTAAATCTGGGCTGATCAGAGTTATTCCTGTTGCAAACTGAATGGCAAAGCTTTGCTCACTGAGGCTGGGATGAGCAATACCCAGAACAGACCTGAAGATATTTTGCAGTGAGCTTCATCTTTCATCCCTGTGCAGTCAGATGTGCTCCTGTAAACTGGGTGAGGGGTTTTTTTGGTCTTCACCCCCTATCAACCACAAGCCCCTTTTAGTAATGATACATCAGGCTCAGACCAGGACACTTTTAAAACTGTCTCACTGTTTTAAAACTTGAGCTGATCAAAACCAAAACATTTTTTGCATCATTTTCAGGACTTGCTCAGCAATTTTGATCTTGCAAAGTTCTTAAGTAACATAAATGGACTACAGAAACTCGGGGGAGATGGAAGCCTAAGGAGAGCCTGGGAGTTTGGAGGTGCCTGATGCAAGGCCTGGCACTGCACCTCGCTGAGCTGCTGTGTGCTGGTGCTGCCTGGCCACCACAGCAGCAGCTCCTGTCCCACACCTGAGCTCAGGGCATTCCCCTGAACAAGGCAGCAGAAAGCTGATTTCCTGCATGGTCCTTCCATTGTTCTCCCCATCCTGGCTGAGGTTGTTCCCTATTTCATCAGCACAGCACTGCCTGTGCAGGGTTTCATCATCCCTCTCCCTCCAATCATTTCCCTCTGAAGAACATTCAGGATATTTCCATTCACATATGAAATAATTTCCCCCGATTTAAAAATAAAATATTAAAAATAAAGCCACCAAATTCTAAAACCAACCAGGGCTTGGAAACCTGGCAGTTTCTCTTTAAATATTTCAGTAATGTATTCATTGATTAAAGTATTTCATACCCAATTCTGTGCAATCAGCAGAATTACCATTACTCATCGCATCACTCACTCTGAATCACAAAATGCTACAGCTAAGAAAAGATTAAATTTGTATTGGCTTTTAAGCATTAATACTAAAATAAACACTTCAGCAATAAACATGTCAGCTAAGTGGCACTGCAGTCCTTTCCATAATCTGAGGGAAAATAAATGCTCACAAACTGTTTTCCATACATTAGAGGAGTTAAAATTACAGAAATTCCCGTTCATCTGCTTTTACATTAAAACTGACAGTTGTGGAAATTTTTTCCAAAGTCTGTCAATTCCATTTCAGTGATAGGTGTCAGCACTTTTAATTTAGCCTTAAACGAGTTTATAAAGCTCTTTAAAA
>VZTR01017666.1:206876-244965 GCA_013400775.1 Chaetops frenatus
AAAAAAAAAAAAAAAAAAAAAAGGAAATTCTAAAGACATGCAATCTTTCCTTTTTGCCTGCCTCTAATAAAATCCTACAAAGTTAACTGTGTGAGGATTTGCAAATTTTATATTAAAACACCTGTTCAATATTTTAAATCAGAGAATTTCAATAATTTAACCTAGGACAGGCAGAGAAATACACCCTAAAGAAATTTTAAAATAAAATTCCTTCAGCAATTTAAGGTATTTTTGTCTCTTTTGATATTAAAGTACCCAATTATTTCTGAACAACCTACTATCAGTAAAATATTAGAAACTTAAGAGCAGTTCTGGAAATAAAAATCTGTAACAAAAACTGAGGTTTGAGGAGGTTGTTCCATCAGCAGAATTAGAATTAAATCTTTCACGTGAGAAGTTACTTTAGAATTTCCATCAAATACTAAATAAGGACTGTAGCAAAGCTCTGTAAGCACAAGAAATTTCTTTCCATTTCCCTGATGTGGAAAATGAAAACCAAGAATCCTCTCCTATAACAGGATCATTCCCTGGGTTATTTCCTTAAATGTTCCCTGGATTCAATCATTGATTCTAATCTAACCTTATTATTTCAACTTCCAAAAAATCCTAACTAAAATGTTTACAAGATGGAGAGCATACATTGTTTCTAATTAATTTACAATTACTTAGTTGGAAGTTAATTACATCCTCAGTCAGGACAACCCAGTTCACTACTACCAATTTACCTCAATTATTCAAATGGCTTTAATTGATTTTTAATGCATTACTCAAATGCAAACATAGACTGAGCCTGATGTTTTCCTTTTGCAAGAGAGACCTTTAGACTGCTTATGATTTGCATAACTTTGTGAAGACTTTTCTTCATTAAAAATAATGACAATAAATTTTAAATTAACTTGCTGTCGATGAAATGACCTTTTTTCACATTTGAGGCTCAAAACCCAACCTTGCAAATAGACAAGTACTTTTGGCAAAGGTTGCAACAGTCTCAGAGCACCAGCTGTCCTTCTTAGTGCTTCTGAACCTTTTCTGGGTTGAATTTTTTTTTTTTTTTTTTTTTTGGTTGGTTTTCTGGGTTTTTTGTTTTGGTTTGGTTTTTAGGGAGGGGTTTTGTGGTTTTTGTGGGAGAGGGCGTGGTTTTGGGTTTTTTGTGGTTGCTTTTGGTTTTGTTTGTTTGTTGCGTTTTTTTGGGTTGTTATTGTTGTTTGGGTTTTTTCGTGGAAGATAATAGATTTTCCATTGGGAGAAAAGTCCTCTTCTAGCCAATACAACTGTTCTGAACATGGTTTGCATGGGTTTTGCTGAAAATTCCTTTCAGCAGCCTGCAGAGCAGATCCAAAACAGTCCCCAGGAGCTCGCAGGGTGCAGCTTTAGGGTTTGAACTCTCGGGAGAAATAAAGAAACATTCAGGTGGAACCCAGTTCCAACACCGAGCTCTGCTGATGACTTAGATAAACCCCACTCAATCCATTCTATTTTATTATGCCAAAATTCTCATTTGCAAATTGAGGATAATTTATGGAGCAGACCAAAATCCTGTCACAAACAGCCCTGAAGAAGAAGCGAGCGTTGCTGTTGATGAATTAGCTGTGGCAATACATCCTTTAAAAACAAAAAACAAACCCAAAGAAGTTAAAGTGACTCTAGAAACAGCACTGCATTCCCCAGAATTTGCATTAGCACTTTGATCCAACAAACTCTGCATTTCTTTAGAGGGAACAGAACAGCTTGTCTCCACACTCTATTATAATTACCACTAAACTGCACTGGAAACTTGGCAATTTTGAATTTCATAACACCCATGACTGACGTTCCTAATTAATACTATTGTTTTCCTCCTCTGGCTGAGTTTCCTGAATGGCAACCTGCATAGCACAGACTGAAACAGACATTAAAGAAAATAACATCAATGTTAATCTCTAGCACAAATACATTAAATGCCTCAGTGACACACAGAGGAAAGGACAGCATTCCTATAAATAATGGATCATTGCAGCCTGATAATCTTTATCCTCCTTCACTAATAAGATGATAATCTTTCTCCTCCTGTGTCCTTGCCTTTGAATTTCAGTGTGCAGTGGCTGAAGTGCATTACCACCTCTCCTTCTCATCTGGCTTTGAAATCTGTAAATAAAAGACCCTTCCAAATGAGAAAAGCAAAAGCAGCCTAATGAAGATACAGTGCAGAACACTTTGCTGCACTAGGCCGTGATTAATTCTTTTTACTTTTTGTCATCTGAGTGTGGATCTGAGGCCAGGAGAACTCATAAAGTTATGTATTTGGTTCATGCTGCCTCACTGGGGAGACAGCTCTAATGTGCAGCAGAGATCACAGATCTCCAGGGGATCCCAGCCTCCTTCCAGAGGCACAATCAGCATATTCAAAAGCAGCAGCAGCAGCTCTGAGCTGACATCTCTCAACACTTCACTCAGGAGCAGAGCTGGGCTTTATTTCTGCATCCCTCTGTACTGGAGAGGATCTGTGAGAATAGTAACTGTTCCCAAATTCATGGCCAGACATTGTGTGGCAGGATAAAAATATTTAGTTCATTAAAAATTCATCTCATTTGAGAAATGCTAAACTGGCATTTTTACCTTTCATTTGAAATAAGATTTTTCTATGCAATTGGGGGAAAATAAAATCATAGAAAGGAAGTAAGTAGGATAATGTGAAAAGCAAATTGACTATTAGAGATGCTCTGAAAGCCATTTTATTTATAATTACTATAGCGATTTGGCCTCCCAAACAGGCCAAAAAAACCATAACATTTAAGTTGAACCCAAAGCACCCTACAAACCTATGATGTCTCATTTGGCAGTCCCAAGGCTGAATAAAACAGAATCACTGTGTTGAGACTAAGATGCAGAAAACAATCTGAACTTGGAGTGCCAAAATCAGCTGGAAATCAGCAAAGCTTTACTTTAATTCCCCAGACTTCCAGCAGCCCACAGACAAACACCTCCAAGTTTTAGGTCCAAAATTTAGAATATTTGGTTTTGACAGAGTTAAACCTAAATAAAATTAAAAACATCATAATGGTGAGTGTACCCTACATGTTCCACATATTGATCAAAACTATTTGAAGTAGAATGTTCTATGTACAAATTCACCATACAAAAACAGGTGGCTGATGTGCTAAAGCACCTGTATTTCTTTACAAAATTGGACAGTTCAGTTCTATGACAGATGTCCCAGGAAAAGAAACTTGATGGAACTTTCACACCTGCCTCTTAGAACTCACAATGTAAGGAGTTAAATAAACTTCTAGCTACAGTGAACTGGCAAGCACAGTATTTAAACAGAGAGTCAGAGAATCAGTCTAAGTGCTGGAATTGTGTATGGAAGGCTCAGAGTCTCCTGTTTCTAACTCTGCAGATTCCTTACAAATGTCTCACTCCCCTGAGAACCAACAAAACCCAAACCAGATCATCAAGGCTTGCAAAGGCCATTCAGCAGTGGCTGCAGCAGCACTCAGAGCACCCAGTGCACTGTGATGGATTGCAGGGTCTCTTCTACTGGAGGCTGAGCACAAAATGTGGTTTTTTTGCTTTTTTCCTTTTAGCCCATGAAAATGTTAAAGGTATCAATGTGTGTTTGCCTGCTGAGTTTCAGTAAATCAGAAATTTTAGTGCACTGAACTTGTCAGTTTAAGTCATCATACTTTGTTAAATAGTTTTGATATGCTTTTGACTTATATTTCACTTTTAAATGTGGGTCTAAATTGAACTGAAATTTCAAAACAGAATAATTAAATCAACTTGGGGAAAAAAGGTGCCAGTTTGAAAATACACAGAGTGAAGTGGGTGCTTTCATGACTTCTAAGCTTGAAAGCATTCTGAGTTGGGAGTGTCACTGTAGAAAGTTCTCTGTTGTTAATGGTTTCAAATTCTGCAGACTGTTATTTTTTTGTTAAAATGACTTTACAAAAATTTCTAAAAATGTTTTTTCTTCAGTTTCAAACCATCTAAGTAGGAAAATGCCAAATGCACTTATCGTCCTAGTAACTGCTTTACCCACAACCTTGCAAATATCAAGCAGAGCATCCACCTACAGATCTTGTTTTGAGCACTTTCCTTTTTTCACAAGGTCATTCAGTCAGCACAACAGTCAAAGACCAAAAGCCTCTGTGTGTCTTTTTTTTTTTCTTGTCTGCAATGTCATCTCCATCAAAGTCTGCAAAGAGCTTGGAAGAGGCTCTAGTCCCTTTGCAGCCCAGCATTTTGTGGTGTGTGGTTTGAGAAAAGCTTTTCTCAGGGAAAGTGTCACAAAAAAATTTCTTTGTGAGCCCCATCAAGTTCTATGCTTTGCTATTGATACGTTTCTTGAATATTGAATATTTCTCTTAGTGAAGCTTTGACAGGCTGGAGCATGTGGCAGTCCCAATGATCTCTGAATTGAAACCCTTCACCTCGTGACACATTTTACCCTCTCACTCCTCTCTTGATATCCCCACATCCACAGTCCCTGTGCTGTGAATTGCTCTGCAAAGCCCTGTGCAGCTGACAGCAGCCTCTCCTCTCCTCTGCTCTCCTCCTTAGGGCTGTGCTGTGGGAGATGCACTTCTCCAAGGCAGAGACAGCCTGTCCCTGCAGAGCTCTCTGGTGACCAGATCACAACAAGACTGACAGACGTGACACCAGGGACAAACACATCTCTCCTCATTGGGTTCTGGAGAAAATATTTGTAATTCAAAAGTTGCCTTTTTTCATTTGGTCCTCAGACAGACACCAGACCCTATGCCCTGGGTTTTACTGCCTAAAGGACTTCAAAAGAGTGAAAACCAAAATAAAAATAAGAAAAAAAATATTTAGAACATAATTAAAAGATTAAAAAAGCCATTAACAACAAATGTACAAAACCACCACTGTTTCAGCATCTGTTCCTTTTGCCCTTTCTCCTTTACTCTGGCCTTCTCCTCTTTGCATCTAATAGTTCTGACATGATTCCTCCTACTTATTCCATCAAGATTTTTAGTATATTTATTCAAAGGTATATCAAGTAAAGGCTTTTTTTTTTTTTTTAACTATTTTGTTGTTTGTCTTCTCTTTTAAACAGGACTGTGACTGTATTTATGAAAATGTCTGTAGTTGAATGCACAATGTTTTCAGCACTGGTTTGGGAAATGTTCTGTAGGATTACAGTGTGTCCTGGAGTCCTGGGGAAAAGCTGCAAAACTAAGGGAAAGGATATCATGTGGAAGGAAAGGGAAATTCTAACCCAGACCAGTGTTTAACAAGAGAAAAGAGATTCAGTAAAATAAGGAACTATTCTGGAAATACAGCAATTCTTCAGGAGAGTTTCACAAACGGATGAAAAATAGGAGGAGTAAGAGAAGGTTTCAATTTTCAGAGAAAACACTTGTTTCTCAATACTGCAGTGGTGGCTGGAGAGAAAAGACACCAGGCCCCATGTAAACTTGTTCTAACTCCAGGAAGAACCTTACAGTTACAAGGAGATGGCAAGAAGTTTTTCACTTAAATAACATAATAAGCACCTCCAGCTGATAAACTGATATTGAAGAAGAAACACAGCAGAGAAACAGTAAAAGGAATAAGTTTTTCCAAGGATTCATGAGAAATAAAACAATCAAGGGAGAAGGAACATATGAACCTGCAGGAGATGACCAATACACACCTCAATTATAAAAAAGCACTACCAAGTAACAAAAGGATCCCAGTAAATATCAGCACATATCTGAGCTTATTCTTATTCTTTTTGCTTGATGGAAGAAAAAAAAAAGGGGGGGGGGGGAAGGGGGGAGTACAAAATCCTGCTTATTTCCAATTAGAAATCAGGATTTAGAAGGCCAAATCTTTTTCTCAGGAAATGCATATAAATCTGTGGTTAATCTGCCTGCCAGACAGACATTTTAACAGCACACTTCCCCAAACAGCAATCATGGCACAGTAACTGGCACCTTTTCTCAGAGACACTGCAGATTACCTCAGAAATCACCAGCAGAAAGCAATGAAGCATGAAATGTATGACCCTCCAGGTGAACATTGCCCAGACTCAGAGCCTCGTTTGTAAGCTGAAAATGTACCATATAGGCTTTTTTATGGAGACTAACATTTAAAATGCTAATGCAAATGGCATGCAGGGAAACAGGCACTTTGAAAACACAAGGGCATCCTCAGAATGCAGGGACATCACTGTCAGTCCTTTTGGGAGGTGTGTGGAGAACCTGATGTATGTGTTAAACCAGGATCTGCTGCACCAAGTCATGGTGAGCTTTGTTCAGCTTCAGCCAAACCCTCTGATTTCTTACCTGCTCTATTGCAGACATTTCTAGATGAGGTTTTAAGCTGCTTCTTCCCTGCAAAATGCCAGCTGCCATTCTGTTCCCCTTTGCCTTGTCTTCAGGTGAGCAACATGTATGATCAGCTTGGTATCTCCTATTGTATGTGATTAATCTATATCCTCATCATTCTAGATATATCTTAGCCTCATCCACCCTTGCTGGCACTGTTTGCATCCCAGGGCATAATTTATGACAATTTACAGCTGCTTGTTTTATCAGCTTGGCTTCAAATAGTTACTTTGAACATATTCTCTGCACTGTGTATGCAAAAAAGTAATGAACCCTGGTAAAAAACATATGTTAGCTCTGAATACAGCAAAGACTTGAGAATACAAGTGTGCTCCACAGTGTGCCTGGGCTTCTGGGACATGGGAGTCATTGCCTCATTTCCATTTTAGGTGCTGTGTGAGTGTCAGCTGTGATAACACAGGCTGATGGTCAGGTGTGAACCACCACCACCACACTGAGCAGTGGCTGCACTGTGTGACACGAGTGGAACACAGCCTGCAAAACAACTGCACTTTAGGGAGCAATTGGGCATCAAGGATTACCCATTTAATGGATCCCTTTGCAAGCATCCATTTCTAAAAAAACCTTGAAGCAACAACTGTGTCGCTAAATAAATAAATCCTCCTGCCTGATATTTACAGCTTGCCCAGGCCCTGGCCTCAGTCTCAGAGCAGGAGTTGGGTTCTGTCCCAGTTACTGATTCATTCCCAAAACACACGCCAAGGTCCCAGTTTTGGGGTTCAGCTCGCACTGTTTGCTGCAGGTTGGTGGGAAAGTCAACCCCTTCTCAATCCAAACCAAACACACCAAGAGACAAAGAGATGGCAATCAATAGTCAGAGTCTCAGCTTGGTGACTGCCATCACTACCCATCACTGCTTATTCTCCTGGGCTTAAAGAAGGAACACCTACATGGTGAGTTATATAATCTGGAGTTTGTATATATATGATCCAATAAACTGTATTACACTTAACAAGCTAAAATTTATAAAATACATTCTTGGATTTAATTAATATGCTCTAAATCATAGATAATGCTCCCATAAATCCTTTAATAAAATATTTTGGCCACTTGAATTATAAATGACACCTACATAAAAATAGAGTGTTAAATATACCAAAACTAAACTTTCCTAAAGAAAAATACATCCGTGACTCTGCAGATCCATCCAAATGAGAAGACTCTTGCTCAGGCTGCCCAGGAGCAGTGGCTGTGGGGTGTTTTGGTGGCACTGGCAGCCCCAGCTCAGGGAGCTGCAGGGGCTGAGCACCATCAATCAGAGCCCCTTTGCAGCAGGAGGCAGTGCAAGGAACAGTGCTAAGCATTTTTCAAAAATGAATAATAACCCAGGTACCTGGCACCTGCGTGTGACGTGAAGCATTACAAACAAATGAGGAGTAATAGAGCTTACTGGGCATAAAATGTTACTGTTTGATAAAAAAAAAAAGTGCAGAATAAGCAAACTAGAAGTAATCACCCTGAGCACTTCCACCAACTAAACAACCTTTAAACTTTCTGAGGTCCTACAAAATAACATGATGGATTAGCATCTGCATGAGGCTATAAAGGGAAATGAGACAGAGATACTTTGAAACGATCCTAGAATTTTAGTCCTACCTTAGCTCTGTTACTGTTCAAATATTAAAACACTGAGTTAACTATTTTAATCGTCCAGATCTTCCTACTGTGTTCCCTAGGCTTTTAAAGTGCTTGGAGAAATATTATTCAGGCTTTAGGCATTTGCCAAATTAATGTCTGGAGACTGCCAGGCATTTTAAAAAGCAGCACCAATTAAATATTCCCTTATATTGCATATTATTTAATATACTTTGCTAGAGATTCATCTTGCTAACAACCCCCCTGCTTGGAAGTTTAAAGAGAAAAAAAAAAAGGGGGGGAGGAAAAAGACCTTTTAGAGGAAGGGTAGGCTGATAGATGTGCAAATGGAAGGTGTACAGCTGGATACTGCCTTGTTCAGAAAGGTGAGCAGTTACTGCATTTGCTGGGTAAAATGTTGCCATTTTGCTGAGAGCTTCATTGCAGAAAGCTGGAAATCCCATTTTGCCATAGAACTCTATTAATCCTGCCCTAGAAATCAAAATTGAACTTGGATTCATTGTTACCAATCTCTCCATTTTAGCAGAGAACAATAGCTGCCATCATATTAAACAACTTGTTGGTTTGGGGGTTTTTCACCTGCTTTGGCTTCTAGCTGAAAATTCCTTGTACCTGTTTTGTCTTTCCAGGAAGATCCTGCTGATGTGTCCCAATGTACTGAAAGATTTGAGGGTCTCTTCAGTGGAAATACTCTCTATTTACATTAATAACAAGAGAATATCGCTTGATCACTAACTCCAGCCACTACATAATAAATTCCACTTATTTACTATGGAAAGGAGAAAGCATTCACAGTATACATGGACCAACATCTAAGAAGAAAGATCCCTGATAAAGTACTTAGACTCCCCATCTATAGTACCTTTAATTTAAATCCAAGGACTTGGATTTTATCATGGATTTATATTCCATGTTCTGGCTCAGAGGAATGGGCAGAGTAAAGAGAACTTGAGCAAACACTATTTGCTCATCTTCAAAATGCTGGAAGTTCAGAAAGCTGAAAAATTGGAATTTTGGGGAGATGGCCACTGCCAAATCCTTTTGCTTTCACAAATCACAAACTGCAGGAAAAGAAACAAAATAAAGGCAAACTTATCTTACTTTATTTCGCTAGGAGAAAGGTAAGAGAACAAAAGTGCTACCATGCCTAGAGGACAATATGGTCTGGGGAAGGCAGGGCAGGTACAGAGAGCAGAACTGAGTCTATGTGTACAACTGACTCGTATCAAAATGGGCTGTCTTATTTCTCCTGAAATTAAAGTGCATTTTAAAATGCTCTTTAGAAAACAATACAGTGCCATTCTGCTTGGAGAGAAGTGGTGTATTTAGCAGGCAAATTTACATTTGGCAGAGTTTAAATGTTCACACTGAAAGAAGTGTGAGCCTTTGCTTTGAAACACAAAAATATCACACTGTGGGAAAAGAGAGAGAGAAAGAGACAGCTAGATTATCTGAGTGATGGACTGAGAGATAAACATTGTGCACTATTGTTTATCCAGGCAGCTAGCAGCACTAAATAAGGCTCCCAAATATCACTACTGTGGTGATTAACACCCTTTTCTACATTTAAAAATCATTCCTGCAACTCAAAAGTGGATGAATTTCTCCACACTATAATTAATTCCTCCTCGTTTAATTGCAGGAAGCTGCAATGCTTTTTCAACTCTGCACTTTGAAAGCAGTGGCTTAAATCTGCTCCCTCTCAGTGGTGTTCTGTGGCACCAGTGGCCACTGGTGTGTGCAGGTGATGGAGAGGCTGCTCCCAGCCTGCTCTCTCCACAGCAAACACCTCTGATCTCCCAACAGCATCAGGGGCAATGATGCCTTAAGATTTTAGCTTTTATATTTTCATGTATTTGTAATCTTGCAGTTCTTTAGTGTATAACTCTAAACTCCATATAGAGTGTGAGCTGCTGCTCTCTCATTTTGGTCAGACACAACAATTCCTCTCTCAGACCCTGAGAAATGTAAACAAAAGTGAGTTGGAAGGGAGCAAAGTTGGGGTAAATGACTTCATTACCTGAAGGTGTAATTGGAAGATTAACTTCCAAAATGCAAATGGACAAAACGTCCTACTTGAGCTGATTTGAACATTCCAGCCTAGAAAGAAGAGAACACTGATATAAAAGACACTTGTAGGGTTGGCCAGGTAGCTCTGCTTGAAATGCACAGGCTGAGGGAACTGAATTGGTGGGAGAGATTTCTGAACCTGAGGGTTACTTTGTGCTTTACCTCTAAGAGTCAGTACAAGGAAGACCCTCCACTCACATCACCAAAAATGCTGCCAGGTGCTTCTCAGTGTCTGAGAGCCAGGCACAAACCCCACAGCTCCCAGGAGAGGATTCATCCAGAGCCTGGAAGGGATCTCTGGTGCTGCACCTCCAGAATTCCATGGGGGCTGCAGCTACCTTGAAAGGTATCTATGTAAGATTAAAGATCACCTCTAGTTGACGTAGCTCCCTGAGCTCTTGGGTCCACATCTCAAATGTTCCAACAACTGTTGGAAATAGAAATTGTCTCAAGGGGAAAAAAAATGTTTAAAAAGCAAAATGTCCTATGATTCTGGGAATTATCAGCATGACAGGCCTGGCTGCTTAAGAATGGCAAAGAGAGTAAACCTCAGTGTTTTCATGGTTTTAAGGAGGGTGTCAGACAACCTGGCCAGGCTGAGGTTGAGAGAAATGACCCTTTTCCTTTTGTTCAGCACTTGGGAAAACAAAAGTGTGCCCAGTTTGAGGCCTCACAGTTTGAGACAGACATTGGCACAGCAGAGCCCACTGAGACTGAGCAGTGACACAGCTGGGATGGTTCAGCCCTGGGAACAGCAGCTGATGGAAACCTTGGCTCCCTGCAGCTCCCTAAAGGCAGTGCTTGGGAAGGAGAGTCAGGGCTGGGCACAGGGGCACAGCAATGAGAGGAACAGACAGCCTGCAATGCACAGGAACTGCTGACTAGAAAGAAGGAAAACAAATTTTATCAGGAATATGGTCAAACACTGCAAGAGTGGTCCAGAGTTGTTATAGGAGAGGTTCAAAACTCAGCACCTACAGAGCAGAGCAAGTGAATAAAAGAATGAATAAGCAAGTGCAAAAAATCCTTAAAACGAGAACCTGTGCCTCCTGATAACATTCTGAGTCTTTTAGTGTTTTATTTCATTCAAGAATTAAAACCCAGTTGTGCCAAGCCCCAAAACTAAGATAACCTCATCACTCTGAAGTGTTTACAAGATGAAGTTACAATGACAACTGCTGAAACAGTAAAAACCAGAAATTAGCAATGAAACTGCTCCGAACAGAGACTCGGCAGCAGCAGCATCACAGCAGCACTGTCCCAGCACATCCTACACATTGTAATTAATTCATTGTAGTATCCAAAATTTCAACAATCTTTTCAGCATGCTCAAGTATCTTCAGAGAATGACGCCTTTGTAAAAGGAGAACGTAATTTCAAAATCAGATCTCGGTGATGACTGAAGACAAAAGCTGAAGGTGCACTGGTTAAAGACCCTTGTCATGGCCTTATTACAATAATAAGACTGCCAGTGGATGGAAATTAAGGGCATAATTGTCCTCACTGAAAACTGTTCAATTTCTGCAAGCTGGGATTCTCTTTCCCCTGCCTGTTCCCTCCTCATATTACAAAAAAATACCTTCTGTAATCATAAATGCTTCTATTCAAGAGAAAACTCTTTTCTTTCACCACTTAAAGCTATTAAATGGCTGCCTATTTTAATATTGCAATGGATTGGAAATCATAGCTTTCTAAAAAGCAGAACACAGTGTCCTAAGAATTACTTTCTCTTCTAAAATGCTGATTTCCTCTAGATAAATAGCATTCTGTCCTATGTCAATTTATTCTAAATGGAGAAAAGAAACCAAAGAAAACATTATGCACATATCTGGAGCACAATAACACCAAGTTTTACCTTTGGAAAAGCTTTGATTGTTTCCTTACCTTGAACTTTGCCTTTTTACTAATCTTGTTAATGGGCTCCATTTGCTCTGAAATTTGCATCATGAGAATAACCAGCCTTACAAGTTTTTCTACTTGTTATAAAGATTATGTTTGACATTGGGAAATAGTGATATGCCATGAAAAGATAAAAATTTAAGATGCTTCATTAGGGTCAGTGATACAATAATACTTGCCAGTGTCTTTAAAACATGAGGATGTGCACTTGTCATTCCATTTCGTTAATAATAAAAAAAGGGGGGAAAAGAAAAGGAAAAATACAAAACAACAAAATAAAACAACAAAAACAAGACAAAACGAAACAAACAAACAAAAAACCTCCAACAACAACCACAACCAAACCCAAAAACCACTAAGTGATGTCTGTGATGATTGCTGTATCTTTCAGGCTAACCACGGACTGGCAGAGCTGGAGCTGTGACCACGGCAATGCAGCTCCAGAGTTTTCCATTCCCTTGTGCTCCTCCCAGGATAAGAAGCACACCTGAGCACACAGGGAACAGCTGGGAAGCCTCATTTCACATCTGTGGATGCTGACATTTGCTTTCAGCCCAGTTCCCAGGCACTGCTCCATGTCTGCATGAGCAGGAGCACAGAGGAACGAGGCTGTCAGCCCCACACAGCAGAGCCCACACCTCTGTTCTTGATGTGTTCTCCTTCTAACAAGCACGTGAAAGAACAACCCCAAACTCCCTGAGCTGAGTACACACTGTGTTTAAAATGTATCGTTCATAAAACAACTGTAAAGCCTGAGTTCATCTGCCTGGGCCCTTCCCAGCCCTGCAGGGTGCAGAGCTCTCCCTGCAGCCCCATCCACCCACCCAGCACTCCAACCCCAATGGCTGGAGGGGTGTTTGCATCAAAGTTTTCATTCCAATATCCCCTGCTAAAATCCTACAGTATTGCTCTTATCCCCTTTTCAAATGAATCAACCTCAATCTTTTCACCCCAAGTAAATGATTTGAAGCTCTTCAGGTAGAAAACACTGCAAAATAAAAATTCTCTGTATTCCTTACACAAAGTCGTGGTAAATTTTGAATCACTTTAGTATTCTGCTGTAAGACTGGTTTAATCATCATAAATAAGTGTCTTTTGGGGGACTTGTAGAGCCCCAGAGTCCCTTGTCAGAGTCATTCCAATGATCCCCAGGTGGACAGCAGGCATTGGGAATGGGCTCAGAATCTGAGGAGGGCAAACTCTTACCACAGTCTCTCTCCTGATTTATTGGAACAGAAATGTGATAGATAAACAGGACCCAAACATCATAAAAAGTAGCAAAGCACTTTTTTTGGAGCATAGGGGACATACAGAACACAAGCTCCAAGGCTTGAAATGGAAGGTCTTTGAGAAAAAAAAAAGGTCTGAGCTGAAGGTTAAATACATGCACAACATGCACTGGGAAAGTCTGTGGTTCTTGGACTCAATCCTAAACCTTCCAAGTTCTGAAAAAATACAGAATATTTAAGTGCCCTAAAAAAGCTCTTTAAAAAGATACACATGACCCTCACACAGTGCCTCTGTGTTCTGAAAGAGCACCATCACATTCAGAAAAGAAACTCTTGCATTTGCAATGCTTTGTGTGGCCAAAAAGAAAATACATATTCATTCTCCCTTGTTACATTTCTGTGATTTCCTCATTTTAAGGCAGAACAATTGGCAGAACTGATGGCACTGAGCATTTAGAGGTTACCCAACACACAAAAATAAATGCTATGTAAAATAATCAGGTGTAAGTTCTTACAAATCAAGAGACTAAAATCTTTCCTCCCCCATCCCAATTAATCTGACCTTGAACTGGTACTTCTAAACAAAACTAGACAGGAGAAATTCCATGGAAAATAAATCTTCCAGCACTTTCCTTCTTTAAGTGGCTTAGACAAGACTGGGAGGGCTACAGAGTAACTAAAAAAGGGACAGAAGAGGATGAATGAAATGGGCACAAACATACTTCCCTGTCCTCATTATTTCTGCAGCAATTTTTCAAAATGCTGTTGACACCATAATAGTCCCCAAGGAGAACACGTTAAGTAAAGGGAGAGCAGCTCCATTTATCATCAGGGGACAGCAAATTTGCCTGTAGAAGTTATGCCAACCTGCTAATACAGCTAATCAGGAATTCAGATCTTTCTATTAGAAGTCAAGGGCAAATTACAGGATTTTACTATAATTACCAGGGATTTCAGAGTTGTTCATTCTGGACAGTGCGTTCTATATTACTACAGCCAAACCTGGGGGCAGACAGACCCAAAAACCACTCTAATAACAACATGGGACAGGTAAACATTTTACTTTGAGAAACCTGAGTTCCCCTGTCTAATCGTGGGAAAATAAAGGAAGTTTACAAGGTTTTGTCCACAAAGACTGCATGATAGCATAGAGATACTATTACCATTGAAGTGGAAAAAGATGCTAAAAATCTGCTTTCTCCTAGGATTTGAACTTCAGATAACTCACTTCCTTTTTAAAGTACTGCTCCTCAGACAATTCAGGAGTTAATTAAAGCAGAAAATCACAGGGGAATGGAACCAGATGAAAAGGCATCCACATGTGAGAACAGGACCTCTGCAAAGCTACTTCATTTCTCCTCCTCACTTTCAACTGTATCATTCACAATGGGAAGAAGGCCAGATAGAGAGGTCTTTATTTCAACAGAGCATACGAAATCCAGGCCTTTGCAAACACAGTCAAACATTTGAATGCCTTAGTTTGGTTCTGTTGGGTTACAGCTGCAGATAAGACTTTTGAAGCTGCAGCAGCCAGACCAAACAGAGTCTTTGATAACCTTCTGGCAGAACCTTCTCTGTCCACAGCTCACTTCTGTTTAGGGAACACAGGAATTTAACTACATTCACTGGCTGGGATGTGCATTCCCTTTCAGAAACACAAATCCCACCATTTGCTTTGTTCATCAGTTTTGACCTGCTTTCCATTTATCCTGTTCATTTAAGAAGATGTACCCTGTATATTTCCAGTTATCTCCAGCTAGGACTTCCACCAACACTGGTTGGTCTCCTTGGGCAGAGGGGTTTGTCTCACAACTCCTACACAATTGATAATGGGATATTTCACCCCATTCTTTATACACTGGCCAGCTTCCTAAACAAAGACAATTAATTAATTCCACGACTTTTCAGCGTGATCTGGGATAATCCTGGCAAATGCCATCTTTTGGCCTTGGGTGCTGCAGAGCAGAACAAGCATCTGCTCCACAGCAGGATGGGTTGGGCAGAGCAGCACATGGAAATTGGATTCTCTGGGAAATCAGTCATGCACCAGCTCAGAAACTGCTCATAATGCACAGATAATATGAGCACGTGCAGAAAACACTGACACTGTGTTCTGATTATCAAGCAGAACTTCACCCTGATACCTCCAGGCCTAGAGAGCAAATACCTCTGCATTAACACATGCCTTGGATAAACCAGAATGCTGGGAGCAGTATATAAAAAGCAGAAGGGCTCTCCCTCATCAGATTTGGTTGTTAGTTTGGGCTCAAGGACACATATAACTTTTCCTATGAAAATAAAATAATAATTCCAATTTACTTTTAAAGGGAGAAAAATACAAGCATGAAAAGCTGCCTTATCTGGCTTAATGAATGAAGTTGTAGCTTATCCATCTGTTTGGTTCAGAAAGTATTTCCTAACAGAGTCGCTCAGGAAATGGAAAATGTTCAGAAAGGCAGAACCCTGAGTAGAAAACAAATCCAAAGTCTACTTCAGCAAAGTCCATGACCCTAAAGCAGAATAGGTGCATCTTAGTCCCTTGTTAAGTCTTTAAAAAGAGCAAATGTTGAAATAATAGCCCTTTTCATACAATCCACAGATTAATCTGAGAGAAGAGATGCAGTTTGCCAATGTTTTGATGGCTCAATGGGGTAGAATTCTGAGATGTAAACACCCCTGAGACTGCACGGTCATTCCATGGTTTTGCCACGAAGAACAATCTACTTTTTGTAACCCAAATCACAACCAAAAGGGTGACCTGGCTCACAGGTGTGGAGAGATGACACCCGTGGGTTTGTAGGATTCCATGATACACAAAAGCACAGAGGCTTTGTTCTCTAAATTGCACTACTTCCTTCCAGATGACCACAAATACCACAAAAATCCCCAAGAACAGCTCCTTTTTGCAACAACCCATCACCACAGTGTGAGCCACAACAGTTCCTTTAATAGTCTTAATGAGAGCTTGGAAGATTTAGTGCCATATTTCCATGAAACCAGGAAGCACTGGCTGGCCTTGCACAAAGCCCAGTTGCATAGCTGCAATAAATTACTTTTTTAGCTATGATATTTTTCCTATAACATATAAAAGCTTTCCAATTTGTATCGAGCAGTAAAAGGCCCCTGGCTACATGCTAGGATAGAGGATATCCAAACATACCTGGCTTCCACTCGAGTTTTAATCAGAGAATGTAGGAAATATGTGTGTGACAATGGTTCTGTCCCAATTCTTTCAAGTGAATAAATGTGCTTTTAACTGAGAAGAAGAGAGATGTCAGTTCAGGGCTAAAGGAATTCATAAAGACATATTTAGGACTCAGGAGAAAAGATAAAAAGACTTCTGAAATTAACATTAACAGCAGGCACACAGTGTAGTCTTAAAATATTTTTAAGGTATTAGAGACATAACACCTGAAGGCTACAAATGTGTCTTTCACAAACACTTCATCTAAGTTATCATCTGCTGCTGGGGTCATTCACCAAAATCACACACCAAAGGGGCCATTTCTCACACACACCACGGCAGGGAAAGAAAAAAGGGGCTTCTACTCTCCAGAATATATTTAAATATTCATTGCCAGTGATTCAGGCACAGCACTGAAATTCCCCCCTCTCCAGGGGGATGTTTCCAGTCCTGCTGGGCTGCACTTGGCCTTGACCTTGGGCTGTAACAGATCCAAGTCCTGCAGCTGTGCAGAGAACACACAGAGCAATTCCCGTGGAAAACATCACTGGGAATTTCCTGTGCCTGGGGAAATTCTGGGATTTAAGTGCTCTGCAGTGGCACTGTGAGTTTGTGTCACTTGTCCCTGGGTGACAATTCCCAGAGCAGCCTCTCAGGACAAAAGCCCTGGTCCAGCAGCAGCCCCAGCCCAGCTCATGGTGCCAATACTGCACCTGCTCTGCCAGAGGGGAAGAAAAAGAAACTCATTTAAACTCTGACATTAGTTAGATGTTGCTACGTGGCAAGTTCTTTACTGTCCATAATTCTATTATAAGTATAAAAATCCAAAAGATACAGATGGCAAATGGGTCAGCTAACCTTCTGTCTTTAAATACAATGCCCCAAACAATATATTTCTGCATGGAATTTGATTTGAAAAAGCAAAAAGCAGGAAATATTAATTAAAAATTGGAAATGTTTGCCTTTTTTTTTTTTTTTACTGTGTAGTACCCTTTAAGACTTTTGTCAAAATATTGACTCTTCTCCCCCCATTAGGGTAAATACCTATTATAATCTTCTTGGTAATTAAAAATACTACTTTTTAAATTTAAAAATAACAATTCTGTACTCTATAACTAAAAATACAAAAACAGCATGGTTTGATTGAAAGAGGAAAAACTTGTTTTGCAAGCTTAAAAGGATAACTTGACTTTAGTTAACTTTAATTAACTTTTACACCTGCACACTCTCTGTGAGCTGAGGGGGAAGATTAGCCACAGTATATGATGCTAACAGGAGTTCAATTCAATATTTATTTTTCATCCCAGTATTCTGCAAGAATTCATTAATTTAATGAGCAAACAGACATTGTGAATATTAGAATGGATTTTCAGCTCTTCAGTTATTTATGTCAGTGCAGGTAACAGTGAAAATGTTTACTTGTGAGGCACTGGGATGTCGTTTTTCCCCTGTGTATTCCTCATCCCCATGGATGTCTTCACCTCGAAACTTCCCTCACACTGCTCCAAACCACAGCTCGTGCTGCAGCTGGAGTCCATGTGAGCTTGTCTTACTGGGACAAACTCCCTCTCTAAGAGGGTAATTCTGGTTTTCAGTCTCATTTCACTGCTGCACACCCCCTTTATTGAAAATCCTCTGGTAATTCTTTGTTTCACTAGTTGTTGGGTTTAAATATTTATTTGGGGGTTAGATCTGTTGCCCAGTTGTAGGTAATGAATTTCCCAGCAATATTAGAATTGTGACTCCATTTATCCAAAAAAAAAAATTGCTTCAAAATAGGTATTTCAAGTCTCTCACACATTGTAAAGGAATATCACAATTCATTCCTGCTATTTGGGGATTCTTGGATCAGATTTCAATCTCTTTCAAGTCCCAGTTCCTTGCCTTCATGACAGTGACTCACATTTTGTTGCTGAGCTCATGAAGTGTTTTATTAATGAAGATGGAATAACAAACACCCACACTGGCACATCAACTTCAGGCCTCACAGTTTTACTTTTCTCTTTGCTGGTACTTTCACACATTTCTTTTCCATATTTCAGATACTTGAGGCCTTGATAGCATCATTATAGAACTGTTTAATCAAACCCACAGTTTACTTTGACAATATCTGGCATTAGTAACAGCTATAACTCACCATAAACATTCCACTGGCAACTCACTCATGTGAGATTTTTCAGTGGCTTTTACATAATCAAAAATCATGTGGCATTAAAGAGACACTTAGATACAAACTGTAATTCTGAGTTATTTTGCTATGGTTTTTTGTATATGTATAAGAAAACCCAGCAGATTTCTTCCACTGTCGTGTATGCATTTAAAATAAAACAGTAGCAAAAAACTGTAGTTGTAAAAAACTTATATATTCCCCAAGAAGGCAGAAGCCCCAGTCAACTGAGTGATCAAAAGACAGAATTAAAAATAGTTCAAATGCCTTAAAATATGTAGATACAAAACCTGTTTAGAGAAAAACTTAGGAAGAATATTTATTAGAGGCTATTATAGGCAAAAATGGAAATTTCCAACAAGCCATTATGTCTAGGTCATAAACTGGGGAAATTTAGGAGCACAATAAAGATCCTTGCACATCTGCTAGTTCTTAAAGGTTTACAATACCTGTTACTGGCCACACTGGAATAAGGCATCACACACAATACTCTCACCAAGTACAACCACTGTTGTGCTCTTAACAACGCTTTCCATCTTACTTAGGTAGGAAATTACTGGCAGTTTTCTTAGGATGTAAATTGGAAAACACTGATGAGCAACAGGCAGAACTTGCAATTGCTTCAATTACTCTCATAACCCCTTCCTTTTTAAAAAACATCAATACTACAGATTGCTTTGGGGAGCTTATTTCTTCCTGCATTTGTTTTTTTGGGTTTTTTTTTTTTTTTTAATAGTATTGTGCATTAAATGGATGTTTAGCCATCTCCTCAGAAGCAAATCCATCCTTCAGCACAAACACTTCCTGCACAGCTCCCGTGGAACTACACAAACAGGCAAAGGAAGAGATCAATATCCCACTACTTTCAGCTGTTTTGTCATTACCCTTAATACAGTCAGACTGCCACAATCTCCATGTGCCAGAACTGCAAACTGCTTTAATTTTTGCACCTAATTTGCATTTTATGTTCCAAATATCCAAACACAGATGGGTCTATTGAAACAGGTACCCACAACTACTTACTGAGGGGCTGAGAGACTCCTGCTAAAATGCTCAAAGCAAATGCTTTGACCTTTCCCCAGCAGTGTTCACAAGTGAAGTGAGCACATTCATCCAGTCTCCCTTTCAGCCATCTCCCCAGCTGTACACACTCTCCCTTTAGGAAAGTTCAGTGACAATCAGAGCATCCTGTTCTCTGCTAAGTAAATAAGAAGAGGGTGATTACAGCCATTTTCTAGAGGAACCTGAGATGTGCTGGACTTTGCTGACTTGAACGCTCAGATGTCAAAATTTTATCCTGTGAAATCTCCTATCATTTGACACTTACACAGACAAGAATATTTTCCTCCACACTCACGTGAATATGGCCAAGCGGACACTGTCACTGCACACTCTCACCTAACCCACAATAAAGATTAGTTCTGGAACAAAATTAAACTGCCTCAGACATGACTGTCCCAGATTTGACTCTCTCCAAGAAAACCACATCCATTACCAGCAAAAAGCATGTGGTAGCTCATTTCAGTCTCTGTCAAACCGGTGCTTTCCCACTAAAAGTAAAAAAAAAAAAAAATTCCAACAATAAACCCCAGACATTTAATGTGTCTGATATTTTTAAGCAGCAATTTGAAAGTAATACCTTTCTTTCAATAACGAACAGGAAAAATCAAGCAACCACAAGTTTGAATTAACCTAGGGTTTTTTAAATAAATATGTTAACTATATTCAAAAAGGCTTCTCCATCATTATTACACCTGTTCTCTGCCAGGTGAGAGCAGTACTGCACCAAATTCACCAAAAGCACGGTAGGTTTACCAGGGAGGCAGCAGCAGCAGCGCCTGCCCTGGCACAGCAAACCCAGAGCCCAGGCACTGCTACCGGGGTCCCACATTCAGCACAGCACGAGCTCAACATAGGGCAAAACGTTTTCCCACGGGAAAAACAACTTCAGAGTAACGCGCCAGAGGTGGAATTTGTGCTCTGAAGAACAACGGGGTGAGGATCTCCGGCGGCCCGTGCAGCTCATTCTGCTGCCGGTTGTCACTAGGTGGCACCTTGGCATCGCGCTTTGCGTCCGCAGCGCAGCAGCGCCGGCACCCCCGGCACCAAAACCTCGGGGGCAGCGTCCTGCTGAGCCCTCAGCTCACCCAGCACAGAACACCCTGCCTTGTTCCCCACAGCCCACAGCCCGTCCCACTGGAATTCACAAAACTCACCCCCGTAAACTGGCCCTTAAATACACATCACCCTGCGCTTGTACAAACGGCAGTGCTGCCATTGAAGGGCGGTTGAGGGGCACCGTTGGCAGGAGTAACTCTCTGATTTATATCCCTCATCCATCGGGATTCTCAGAAGTTTTTATTGCTGGATTCCAGAAGCAGGTTTTCTAGTTAGGTGTTTGCTTGCTTGGTTTTGTTTTCTTTTTAAATCCTGGGTATTAGTACTTTACAAACATTGCTAACATGAGTAGAATGCAGAAGAAAACCAAAAGAAAGAGATATTAACTGAACTATAAATACACTTTGTATTAATGATGCAGTGATTTATTTGCCTCTAAGACTGATAAAAGCATCAAAATTAATGGGATGTGATTCCCACACCACAGCTAAACAGACCTGGTTTGATGGGCAGCTATACAATGGATAAGAGTCTTGCTGTGCAAACATTTATGCAAATCAATAATTGTATTATTTTTTTCCCAATAGCATATTTTAAAAAATCCTGACAGAAAACTAAGATTCAAAGGCCAAGCAAGGCAAAACGATCACATTCCCTTTAGTTTCACTTGGATGATGTAAGTGGAGATTACAGAAGTGCTGTATCAAATGTATTTTTATACCCTGTTTGTTACAGTCTCTCTATCCATGCCTGGGAGCACACCCCACCCTACAACCAATTTAGCGGTGCTGGCAGTGAGAAACACCAGCTTTGCACAGCTTTTATACAACTCTGATCAGACACAGCCTTTCCCTGCTTTTCTTCATCTCCATTCATTTATTCTTAGATCGTGAACATGCTCACAAGCCCCTCCCTGAAAGTCTACTACATTCCAGTATTTAGAAGTACCAACATTTCATTACTAACAGCAGCAAAGGCATTTCGTTTTCTCCATTGCTTTTTCTGCAACTCCTTTTAAAAGGACCCCATTGCTTCTTTAGATACATCTTGTGTCTCTGTGTTGAGCTGCTGTCCAACCCCAGCTTTTCTTTCCACACCAGAATCACAAGTATTCAAGAAAATTCAAGGATCTTTTATCAAACCATACCTGGCATTTCAGCAGCTCTCTGGATTCACCTGCTTGTTAGCATTTGAATTTTCTGCTATTGGAAATTGTTTATTCTTATTTTATTTAATCTCTCACCTCCTTGGCTAAAGCACAGACACAGAAGAATCTCTGATAGTGAAATGAAGGAAGGCTGCAAGAACAGGGCAATTTCTCTGTTTCATCTCTCCTGCCAGAAGAGATGACACCTAACTTGATTTTAATCATTGAAAAACTCAAAATCTCAACCGGTGTCAACTTATCCTGGAGATCTCCTTCTCTAAGAATAATAAATCAGCTCCAGCTCTGTAGACACCACACCATTACCACTCCAGGCAAGGTTAACTCTGATAAACAACATTCAGCACCTGATTTAATAACAACACACAGGTATAGGCTGATGCAACAGGGAAAAGCTGTCAATGTATTACAGGCACTTGAATCTAAGAATAACTGGTTTGTCTTAATTTCATCACTAAATAAAATTTCTAATTTGAGGATTTTCCCTATACAACCAGTAATAGTAACACTCTCTCATCATCAAAATGATTGAGTATGGAGTATTTTCAAGGAAATATTTCCAGATAATGTGGAAATATTATCCATAAAATATGGACTAATGGCTGTGACCTCCAGCCATTGGGCCAGTTCCTCTGCTGGGATAAAAACACACAGCCATGGGCATTAATAGGGAGCAAAACAGTGCGAGCAGATGGAGGTAGAAGGAACAAAACTCAGGATTCTGTACCTGCTTCTGACTTCTCCCATCTGCTGTGCATTACCACAGCAACATATTTCATGTGCCTGGATTCTCAGATCAGTAATGTGATGAAAACTTTACAAAACCTTCCCACAATAAGCAACCCAGGTAAAATTTTCCCCTCATTCCATTCATCATAAACCACTCTCTGATGCTCATGATGGAGTTGTAAAGAATATCCTCTATTTTTCAGCAGTTCTATAGATGAGTTTGAGAAATAAAAACAAATTTAGCCAGATATTTCCCAGATGCGTTGTTTTTACCGGCACAAGTTAGATCAGCTCTATGTCACTATCTGAGGTACCTGCAAAATGCTCTTTCCCTTCTCCCCCTGTGCAGAAGCCTCTCCCCTCCCCCTGAGCCCATTATCCAAATGCTCTGTGATGATGCTCAGGGAAGAGTTATTTTTGCTTTTAGTTCTGTTGTTCTCTGTCTGGTACTGACAGATTCATTTAACGCTTTTTTAAGAATGCTAAGATACACTCTATTCAATAGGAATCTGAAATTTAAATAAATCCACCTTTTTTTTTTTTTTTTTTTTTTTTTTTGCAAGGCATTATCCCCAGCTAATAGATATCCCTCCTGAAGCAGCAGCAGAGATGAAGTAATTTCAGGTACTATCACATTTCTATTCAGATCACAGGCAGCAATTCTTGCAGCGATTTTATTTCTCAGCAAAAATCATTATTGTCCCTCCTGAATTACCCTGAAGAGTCCTATTTTACTCCCACTACCTTTTCTCAACATTTCTTGATTAAAAAACAGTACATGGTATTTGTTATCAAATATCAATATATAGACAAGAGTGTGAGGAATGGGGACTGGGAGGAAAGCAAAAGCACTTTAGAAAACATAAACCTTCAATAAGCAGGAAAGAGAATTAAAACTGCCTAAGAGAAGACTGTGAAGCTGCAGATAGAAGAGTGCAGCACTTACAGGAAGCCATAAGAAAAAGGGACAGAAACCCAAGGAGCCAGCCCAAATCCATCCCTCCTTCTAGAATCTGGCAGCCAGTAATTTCACAACTTCCTAGAGCTTCCAATAACAATTCCTTCAGTTAGATTTTCTTAGCTCTGCAGGTACAACCAACTGCCTGATGAGATTTAAGAACAAAAGAAAGGCTTTAAAAGACTCAATCACTCAGCTTAATGAAAACATCTTGAATTATTTAACAAACAATCTATTAGGCAGCTCTAGCTATCAGGAAACATGAAGTTTGATAGATCTGACTCCCTGCTGGAGTTTTATATCACAGTGACTCCAGCCCTCTCAATGCAGTCTCAGTGATGTAACACAAGTGAATTCAGCCTGAGATTGAGCTGCATTAGATTTTCATATAGGATCTGTCACTAAGAGTAGGAAAAGCAGCCAACAATTATTTAAAAAAAAAAACAAAAAACAAAACCAAACCAAAAACCAAACCTGGAAATAAGCCTTTCAGGCTCTGGAACTGGGGCATTATTCAATAATTCGTTCTCAGGTCTATTTGAATTCTCATCTGTCAACTCTCCTTTTATTACCAGACTGTTCTATAAACAGTGATCTGGCAACACACTTGAAAAATCTACGTATTCATTCTCATCCATCACAACAAACAATTTTCCAAGCAACAACAGAGACAGTGTAATTTCAAGAGCAATAAGCTCAACTCCTAACTCATTATTTTTATGTCATTGTAGTGTGGCATAAGAAATATCATGGAAAACAGGAAACCTTCTCCTCTTTCCATCACAACCCTCTTCAGTACGTCAAAATGCTCTGCTAAACATGCCTTTAGAACCTTTTCCATCACCCAAAAATAAGCAAAGAATAATTAAAGTCCAAGCTACTGAGGCTCAAGGAAGACAATTGAAATCCTGTTTGTTAAGTGACTACCTCGAAGTCTGAGGACACTTCCATACAGTCAACAAAAGGATCCAGTCATAAGAAAAGAAAAAAAAGAAAAGAAAAAAAAATTTGACCAAGAAATCCATACAGTAAAGCCCCCACCCTCTCAGTACAAAATGACAGGTGTTCATCAAATCTGGTTCTGCACTTGTAAAAATATTTTCTAGTTTAGAGAACACATTTAGACAGAAAAACACTACATTCTTCAAAACATTCATTTTTAACTGACACAAATCTAATTTTAATGCAAATATATGAAGCACAAAAACTCAACTTTCTAAAAATAAACCTCCACCTCTCAGAACATCATTTTCCAAGTTGACTTTTGACAAACTAACAGAAAGGCTGTGACTTTGTGTAGCAAGATGTTCCAGCAGGAAGCATCAGAGCAGGAAGAATTATTGAAAGATATTCTTTCAAAACCCACTACATGGGGTAAAAAAAGGATCCTGTCAAATCATCAGAGAAGCTAAAAATCGCTTGTGTATGTTTTCACTTTTCAAGATATTTTTGTATTTCCGTTGGTGTGACTAAGCAGTTTCAGAAGCCAAAGATTTCCAACTGAAAGAGAGTGTTCCTTTGGAGGAAGTCCAACTACCTCCTCCTTTCAGGGAACTGTTAATGTTTGATGTTCATGTTTAAAACAGCATTAATCATGCCTGCAAACAGGGAAAAAGGGGTTGCCAAACATTTGAAATACTGAGTATTTCCTTATTCTGGCATAAATCCACACTCCTACAACCTCGAGTCTGAGGGGATACAGCTTAGATAAGCAGAAAAAGAAGGGGGGAAAACACCCAAACTAAATGTTCACTGAGTGACAATTTTAATTCCTGGCAGTATGCAATGAGAGGCACTTGGAAAGGCCCTGTAGCACAATATTACTGCTTTCGAGAGATAAAAAAAATAAATTAAAGGAACTTGACAGCAACAAATGGTTAACTCTGAGTGACATCAGCCAGCACTGAGTATCACCAGCACCTCTGTAAAACAGGTCTGTCACACCTTAGCATAACCTTGGTTTATGGTGCACAGTTCCTGTCCAGATGTGGGATTAGATGGAAAATGAAGTGTGCAGCACAGACACAGGTAGGTCATACCCAAACTTTAGGCCAGAATAAGGAAGTTCCCTTTAGGTCCAGCCCTGCTCAGTTCCCAAACCAACAGTGACCTTGCCCATGTGAACACGGTGCTCTTGCAGGGCTCTGAACTCACCCAAACTTCTGCTTTCTCTTTTTGTATCTGCCCTCCTGACTATAATATGGAATTGCAGAGGGGCTTGCAGTTGTACCCCACCCACCCATTCCCTCAGGTTTTATCCCCTCTCTGCACAGCAGAGAGACACAGCCTGGAGCCCAGTCTGCAGGTGGAGGTGACAGTTTGTAGCACACAAGAGAGAGCCACAGGGCAATTAATGGACCTAATTGCAACAATTCTAATCAGTTTTCCTCTCTTTGCTAAGACAGATATTCCCTATACTATATATTCACATATTAAAGAACATTTAAGCCAATTCAAGTGCAGCCACTTCAAAAGCAACAAGGTGCCACAGGTAAAAGTTAGTGCCAGTGATTGATGACCAAAACAATTTAAAAGAAGATCCAAACTCAGTTACAAAATCTAATCTCTTCAGCAAAATGCTTTACTTACTGGACCTTGAGGACTGTTCTTGGCACTGGAAACCAGAGTCATAACATCAGATTTATAGTCCTGAAAAGAGAAACAGGGGGGAAAATAGTCAGATTAAAGATAATAGTTAGCACTTTACATATCAGGAATAAAGACCAACATTGAGCACCACTGTCATTAGACTCAGAGGAGCCATTAGCAAAACATTTGATTATGGAGACTCCCATTGCCATTCATCTTGTGCCTTAGACCCTTTTGACTCAATTACACACTTTTTTGGTTTTACCAGAATGATCCCCAAGGAAGGCTGCAGCCCGATCTCTTTCAGAAGGCAGTGGGGTGGGAAGGACAGGATGATGCTCCAGTTACTGCCTTGCAGAAACTGGGAGGGGAGCTCCATTGCACTTCCTGAACCAGACCTGCACAGCCTGCACATGACATTTGGGTGACAGTTTCTCAGCCACTCAGAATTCTCTCAGCATCTTATGACAAATGACACTCCATTCCATTAGAGGGGCCTTGGTTTATTTCCTGCTTAGAAACTGCCCTGGAAATGTTGCTCCAAACCCCTGCAGCACAGGGTGTGCAGGAGGCAGGCCCATGGCTATGCTGGCTCACCATTCTTGTGTCACATCCACATCTAGATCCACCTCAAGGCAATATAAAATCCCTCATTTTCTATCCCTCAGGAAGCTTCTGCTAAAGTCCAGCTAGCATTCCACAAGTCACAAAGCAGTTTGGGGCTTGGGCTGAGAATAAGTTGAGTACTTTGGTGTTATTGCAATACAGAAACAAAGGCTTGCAGGAGTTTTTAACAGGTGGTAGGAGTGCCACAAGGTCTAAATACAGGTGCAATAAATACAAGTGCAAGCCTCAGGCCAGTAATTAAAACAGTTCTGATTTTAAAAGGGTGTGTTAGGGTTTGCACGTTATATTTTTGCCTCTTCCCTAACAAATACAGCCATTACACTCATACTTTGAAAAGGTCTCCCAGGGCTCACCTCCTCTTGTCATGCCACTCCTGTCAATAAAGATCAGATTTATATGGTAAAGCCAAACTGTACAGCTCCTCCTAATGTTTGGGAATTAAAGTCTGATAAGCTGAAATTGAGGCCTATCTGTCCAAGACTGCAAAGAGTAACTGCTATGAACTTCTTTTAATTCTCATCATCAAGTATGCCTCCATATATTAGGCTTCTAGATCCTTTATTTATAGGAGATTCTATGACCCAGGAGCCAGATCACATTTCAGGGAGCTGGTAGTAATTCTCCACCTTCACCCTGAGCATCCCCCAGTCTCTGAATTGTATCAATTAGAATATCCCTCACTCTCCAATTTATCCATTGCAAACAGCAACTCCTTCATAGGATCTGCCAACAAACAGACTTTACAAGGTGGAAATAAATGTCAAACTACCACCAAAATCACCTCCCAGACAAACCTCTGTAGTCCAGCTCTACATTTCCCACAAAGGACAGCAGTCACTGCTGGCCACTGAGAAGCTGAGAACTGAGACTGACATCAAAGAAAGCCACCAAGAAAACCTTCTTTTCCACCCCTGGATGATTCAATCATGCCTCCACACCCCTTCCCGCTGCTGGGCCACTGAGAAGCTGTGCCATTGCAGGTTTTCTTCACTTTTACTTCTGTCACTCTCCTCCCCTGAGCTGCTCTGTTCCTGCTGCCCCCAGAGCCCTTTCCCTGCTCCTGCTTTGCTGAGCAGCCCTGCAAACACCCTGCACAGGGATGCAGCAGGATGGATATGCAGCTATTTGTATTCCAAGCCCATTTCCCTCCCTTCCCAGCAGGATGCTCTTGTTCCAGAGCTCCTCAGGCTGCACCATTTCCCTGGGATCAGAGCTTCACAGTGCTCAGGAAGGACTGTGGGAATCCAAACCAACCTTTTTGCAGGCTTGTTCCTCTTGGGAAACTCCCTAGGAGAGGCAGGCAGACAGAGGCAACACATTTTGTTTCACACAACCCTTCCAGAAGGCAATGCCCTGAGTTCCAAATAAATATGACATTTAAAGCAGCTATTTTGCAAATATACTTTTTTCCCCCCAACCCAGCTAATTTCTAAGCATTTCACAGCTCTGTGAACCAGTAACAAATGAATAAACAGCTCTAGGCCAATGCTGCATGTGGGACACCTCCTTGGGAAGCTCGTGGTGTGCTCCCTATTAATAACTCACCACCTGTGAAAATACAGGGACATCAAACCAAAAAACAAAAGCAAAAATAGCAAAACTCCTCAGGTTTGTTTTTGGGGGTGTGGGGTACAGAATTCCAACAACAATCCAGACTAATCAAAGCCTGTTAGCAAGAGCCCAAATCCCTTCCCCAGTAATTCCAGACTCTTGGACTGGGATGCACCCTTCTCCTCCTCCTGTATCACACTGGCTAAATCACCATTCCCTCCCTACAGCTGCAAAAGCAGCGTTCAAGCTCTGATAGACAAAGGAGATTAATTCTCATCATAATGACTTTCACATACAAGACACTTTCCTCTACACCATTTCTGTATTTACAGCAAACAAAAAATTGGTTTGTGGAGTTGCTTTCGCACTCATTTTCAGGTAATGTGTCATAATAATATCTCGTACATGTTCAGGTTATGCAAAGTATTGTGCCACTGACAAATCATTTAACTGTGCACTTGTCTTGGAGACTACAGGAAAATGGAAATTACACTGTTTCAGCACTGCAGCAGCACAATAAACAAAAAACTTTCCCCCTCCTATAGAGCTACACTTCATGTTCCCATCAGTGCCTCCTCCAGGTAATTTATTTTGGGTTTCTTGTTTCCGTTAACATTTGTATTTGGAGATGATTTCTCCTTGGTACTTGAAGGTGGAATTGCAACAACCATTTACAGGCTATCTTATTTTCAGGGTCTGCTCTGTTACCAAGGGCAGCTATGCTGTGTCCATGCCAGGCTTTCCAGAAGTTTCTCATGATTCCCATTACAATCCATCTGCCCTTAGAGAAATCAAGAAATAGTAATAAAATGCTCCCTAAATTTTATATGGGGCACAGCCCTCTCCCCACCCCTCAAACTGAAAGTTTGGAGTAAATGTCAGCTAACAGACATTACTATCCATTCTTCTGCCTTTAATGGGAAAAATAAATTTTGGCAGTCTTTCCCCAGTGTTAAAAGTCTTAGCTACTCCCTGGGGATAGAAAGAATCAATGCAACTAAGATCCATATTTTCTTTCTTGGAACACCACTACTTCCAGCAATTTATTTGACTGACTATGCCTTCTATTACCATGTAAATTGTTTCAGGCTGCAGGAAAAAAAAAAAAAAGTATTAATCTCCCCTCAGTAAGTCATAAAATAAAGAAATCAATTTCAAGGTCAATTTAGTCTAAATAACACCTGCTGCCCTTTTTGTAACATGCAGACTCCTCTGAAACACTAAGTTGCTGTCTATAAAGGCATCAATACGTGATGTCTCACATAAATCAGGGGGCTCTGTGGTACAGTACAGCTGATTTGCACGGGACCAACTGGGGCTGGCAAAAAAGATTCTGAACAGGTCCCTTCTCATCACACCTGTTCAACATAAGCATGAGGCTTTGCAACAGAAAACAAAGCCAAGGGAGCCTGGAGTCTGTAGGGGTCTGGCTCTGCAAGGAGCTTGTGCCTTGTAAGGTTTTGGGGACATCCAGGGAATCTCAGCTCCGTGCTGGGAGCATTTGGATTCATGAAGGATGGGCAGCATCAAGCATCAGCTTCAGAGAGGGGGGGAAAGAAAAATATAGTAGCAACGAGAAGAAATCTTTCCTTCTGTTGGAAAGCAGAGTGGAGTGGCAAAAGACTGGAAATAGGAAATAGGGTGATGATGGGTTTTTTCCCCTATCCTAGAATACAGAAAAGGGAAACGACTTGAAAAATTTGCACCTGCTTCCATGGAGGGAAAACTTTGAAGTGGAAATCTGAAATTCCTCTTTCGGACAAAAACTGTCCAATCTTTTTTGAAGTATACTTAATGTGTTCTCATTGTAGCACAAGACTGCATTTGATGGCTCTAAAGGGGCTGGACGTTCATGCCCTTTCCCTGAAAACTTTGCCTTGAACTCTGTAACCTCTGGGGGCTGTAACAGAAAAGCTCCAAATCCCCACGACTGGGTGGCCTGGTCACTGTGTTCCTCCCCACTGTGGTACTGCTTTCCCATAAGATGAATACAACTGTTTTTTCCTTTCCCATGTCCAATTCACAGCAGTTCTCACAAAGTTCCTGACAGGTGTTTATTTCTTCCCCTGGGTCCCCCAGCAAAAGACAATCTGGATGATCAAGACCCAAGCAGCAGAAGTTCCTGAATAAAGCAAATATTCAGATATTCTGGAAAAGGGACTCCATATTCCCATAAGACTTCTCTAATGAAACTAAAACCATGTCCTGAGGGCTTCTGAAAACAGCTGAGAACATAAAGATGCACAAGGCTGAGCAGACAGCAAATTGAAATCAATTTACAGAAAATGGTCTAACATAGGAACCATTGAAACCAGGAAGTGATTTTTGGCTTCCCAAAGAGAGAGATACCACAACTCTGCTCCAGGATATGGAACACCCCCCAGCTTTCTCCAGGCATACAAACAACACTTGCTCCATGCAGAAATCTCACAGCAGCAGAATTCTCTCTCAAACTGGTGGACAACAGTAGGTGGTGTCCAAGGCCTTCCCATCATTTATTGCATGGGTGAATCTGGAATTATTGAGTGTTTCACTTCTTGTTCTACACAGCAGAAATACCTTCCTACTGTACCCACAGAGAAAACCAACCCCACCTCTGTAGGGACTTCACAATTCTACACCTGTTTCACAATTCATAGTTAGCACTGGAACCCAGATCCATTTTATATATATATATANCCAAAAAGTCAAAATATAATTCAATCAACTCTAATATATTTATAGGGTACAATGATTTCCCTAAGACGATATAGTAACAAAAAGGAATGCTGCCCTTCTCCAACAGGTAGCACTCAGTGAATCAAAGGTTACAGAGAAATAAATTGGAAAATATAAAGTCACTGAAAAACCATTTATTTATTGGATATAAAAAAATATTTCCTTTTTTAAATCCATGGTTCTGAATCCTATTTAATGCAAACTTCTCTGTGAAATCCCACTATCACAAGCCAAGGATAATGGCTGTGTGTCAGGAGCTGGCAATATACTGACTCAGTGAGTCAAGAAACAAGGATGAGATTTACTAGGAGTGATAAGCATATTAATGTTATATCATCTAAAATCATACAAATACTCATTTTGCAGTTGAATGTGTCTAATAGCATGAGATTCCAAAGTAGAAAAACAAACAAAAGCCTGACATGGCTGTCCAAGGACTCCAAAGATTAGAAACACAAGAAAGTGACTTTTTAAAAAGGGTTTATTTGTTGAGGTAAAGGAACAGAAACAACAACTAACTTCAGATGCACAGTAGAAAGAGTAGTGTAAGACACACAAGGAGCTTTTTTTAATGTGAAATTATCTTTTCAGGGTGCCAAGAAGAAGCTTCAGAATCCTAAACAATGAAGCCCTGTAAAGAAGAGGGAGAGATGTCTCTCAAAGATGAAGAATGTAAGCAGCAAAAGAAAGAACACAGAATATTCCAACTACTCCTGCTCAACTGAATGGGTTTGTATTTCCTAATCCTCAGGCAGTCCATGAAGTGGGGAAATTATTGCAGGATCTGCTGTGAAATCGAGGTGAAGAAATAGACAAAACAAGTGGAGAGTTAAATAAATACTATCAAAAGGTAATCACAAAGGGCACAGATGAGCATGTCTGACATTGCCCATTATCTCCTGAGCAGAATTACTTTAGGTTTACTGAGGCAGGAGATTTCAGTAGCCTACAAGTCACTCAGGAACATTTATCTGGGAGTATTAGAAGACAATCAGGAGCAGAATCTGCAGAGCAATGATAATCACAACCAAGGGCTCAGGGCTGGGAGGGTTCACCCTTGCACTGTAACAGCAGCAAACATCCCCATGGATTTCAGAAAATGAACCCTGCCTTGTGTGTACGGAGTGCTGGATTGGTACAGCCCCACACTGCAGCTGAGTTCAGATAAGAAATGAAAAGTTTCTGTCCAGTTGGGCTGTATTTCCACTCCAAACAGCCTTGGATAAAGTTTCTGACGATTCCCGATTTTCACTGACTAAAGCAGAAAGTGCTGGAAATCTCACAGGAACATTCTCCCATGGCACCCCAACACCAAGACAGCCCAGCAGGAAATGCTTAATTCATAAACTAGCCAACATTTTCCTTAAGAGAATTTAAAGGCAAAAGATCAGCCATAGGATGTATCCACATTCTTTGTTCCTTCAGGCACTAAAATATTTCTTATGCTACAGAATTTTCAGTGAATGATTATATTTTAAATTTATTACCTACCTGATCACTGAAGCAGGGTGCTTCTCACAGAATACACTTTTCATATGATTCTCTGGCACTGGTTAGAATGCAGCTATGCACAAATCCAAGCATTAATATTCTGCTGTAGCAATACACCACCAACCTTGCATTGTCCAGCCCCAAAATGCTTGGACAAGCTATGATCAAGTTTCTAGGGCTGATACTTCAGAAAATAATCAATATAAGCATACTGTTACACTACTGGGAGCAATGACATGACTGTGAAGTTTGCTTATTTAGAACTGGTATCTCTTATTACTGTAAAATTTACCTGCATTGCCTGGAGTCTTTTAGAAAAAAAAAAAGTCCAGAACATACTTTGTCCAGTCTTTGCTATATTACATGCATATAAATTGCCTCTGTAGGGACTGCTGCTACTCTAACATGACAGTCTTGACTCAGAACATAAATATTTCACTGCTGTGGAAAATTAGCAGTTTTTACAGGCTAAACAGTGGCTGCAACCCCTCTGCTTTCAATGCCCTTAGGAAACACAGCTGACTGCCTCTCAGCTCCTAGGTGGATACCACAGAGCATCATCTAGCTGTCCACAGCATTCCCATCTTTCCTTCCTGCTACTAGCAGCAGCATGCCATGGATTCTACTTACATGACTTTGAAATTATATGAACTGATGAAGATACATATTTGAAATATTACCACATTACACCTTGTGCTGTGATTTTTGACAGGTGACCTTCCCTCCTCTCCTATTAGGGCAGCATTCTGTGCACTGCACAGGGCCTGGGGAGTTCCCCCAAGAGTAATCCTAGGTTTGCTTCATTCAGAAGAAAATTTAACATATGCACCACCTGTTATTTGTTAAAACATTATAATACCTGTTCTCTGCGTGCCATTTCAACAAACACCTGCAATTCCAAGCCCTGAACACTTGCTGGTTTAGCATAGATTTCTTTTGGCACGGATAGGAAAACTACAGTTAACTATTTCAATTTTCCTGATACTACTAGCATTCATGTTATTTTTTCAGGAAGGTTGATGAGGCCTGAAATAACAGGAGATTTCTTCCTTTTATTGAAGAAATACATATAAATGCAAACAAAAGTGAGGAATCAATTCAAAATCCTAGGATAGCTTTCCAATAAATAAAAGTGAAATGAAAATTTAGTTGCATGCAGCTATTACAAGCTCATATAGCTCTCTGCCAAGATAGCACTTCAGCTCCGTGTTTATTTCTGTCAGAATAATATGAGGAATGCTCTATCAGTTGGAACTGGATTATAATAAATAAGATTCAATTTAAGAATAAATGGTTTGAGTCCTGAGGGCAATTTAAAATTTGTATATTTAAGAAAAATAAATCTATATCTCTTGCAAGGAAATAATACTTTGGACAGTGAGTTTATGAAGGGATACAAGCTATGAAATTATGTAGCTGGTGCTAATGTGCCACAATACCTGTCAGCTAAAGAGAAACAGCAGAAAGACAGCAACCAGAGAGAAGGAAGGGAAATGCTCTCAGGAAGTGCTGAACCATGCAGAGAAGGGATGCACCAAGAACAGAAATTAAGGCAAATTTGTCATTTTCCCATAACTACCTCCCTGCTTTCTGCCATTGGGGTGAGCCTGTTTCCATGGCATAATATAGAGCCTGGAATAACAGCAGCCAAATGAGTTCTGCCAGTTTTCAGTGTCTCTGTAGTGCTGTAAGATACTGGAACTTGGAGCAAAAGGATGTGACTGCATTCAAAACTGAATGAGGACATCCTTCTATATCCTCTGTGCTGGACCTGTATCTTCCTCCTCAAGGAAGTGGAGCCCAGAGCCATCATTTGTATCCAAATCTATGATCCACAGAGACACTTGGAATTTTGTCACTCTTTCAAGTCTTCAAGTAAAGGCCAAGTTGGAATTTTCATGGATCTCGTGGTTTGACACTGGGCAAACTCCAGGCACTCACAACAGCCACTCACTCACCCTCCCATGCAACAACTGGGCAGAGGAGACCTCTTTAAGTCGTAAGGCTGAATTCATGTCCTAAGTAAAGCACTGAAATCAAACTTCTACACAAGCTAAAACTTGAACCTTTAAGTCACCAAAATGTTTTCATTTATTCATGATAAAACTTTCATCTCTGGTTGCTCCCTGAACAGAGCTGGGAGTCAAAACAATTTGTGGCTGTTTTAGTTTCAAGGCTTGAAGATGTGCAGTTAGAGCTCTGAGTGGCTGTTTGCCAACACAAAATTGTACGTGACAGGTCAGAATTCACTTCTGAAATGGACATCAAATTCAAGGAAGGATACCTATAATATTTTCAAAACAGAATTTCCCTAAAAATAGGCTTTGAGTAGGATTAAACAATCTGTGAAGAAGCTTACAGGACAGAAGAGGCATTTTACACAGTTCCTCCTGGTTTATAAAAGTGGCTTAGCAGATTTCTAACTCGTTATTGAAAACGGTGAGAATTTTCACCAGTTTTCCCTTGTGATGGACTCTGCACTGATACCCAGCTGTAACCTGATGTGGTTTCTGTCTCAGCAGTTGCATAACAGGTTCCACTTTGTGTAGCCTGACACAAGTGACACAGGCTTTTTCTGAGGCCTCCAGCACTGAAATCCTGCAGCACAGCAAAACTCCAGTATTCCCTGGGTCATTGTGTCCAGCAGACAGCCCAGGCTCCAGAGGATGCTTAACACCTTTGGGTATTTGAGAGATCCACAGCTACAAGACAAAATCTTTCCAAGTTTGTGTCCATCATCACACGTTTTTCTGAAATGACAAGGCTGCCTTTCTTGAGAGAGGGAAAGGAAGCATTGACTTCACCAGAGGTGGATTTGCAAATGAAATGATACAGAGATGTTCATTTCAACACTTGCTTGCCTTTAACAAACCAAACTGAATATAGGCAATGTGTTACTGCCAACATGTTCAACATGGAAACACAGAGGGAAAGGGAAAAAAACATCAGCCCCCAGCTTAGAGCAGCCAGCCTGCACAGAGAGCTGAGCATCCCCGACCCAGAGCTCATGCACAGCTTCCAACAATCACAAGTCAAGCTGCAGGGTCTGCTCTGACAACACCAGGATGAGAATAGGCTGAATATTTGTTTCAAGTAAACATGGCCCTATTCTGCCTAGGGTTCAAATTCAGCCTTGGGCAGGACAACACTGCAACTTCCAGTCACTGCAAACCTCTCTGCTTCTGCAGATCCACAGGAGATTGCTGAAATTCAAACAGTTGCAGATCTGGAGGAGCTGACTATGTGTTACACCTTCTGTTGCTTGTCCAAACGTCCCCCACCCACAGCAGGTACATTGCAGCAGCCAGCCCTGGCTCCTGGTGTTTTGATCTGTTTCAAACACAGAACCAGCTCCCCGGTTATTTACTAAAACTGAATTTACATAGCAAGTTGCTCTACCTGGGACTTGCTCTATTATCTGAGGCTTACTGATTCTTAGAGTCACTGGATTATAAATCAAATGGCATGCAGTTAAAAAATAACCACAGCAGTGTTAGAGCTCACTGTTTGGCAGGAGTGCTGACTGTGCCTGTGAGGAAAGGACACTCAGTAAAATGAACACAAAGCCAAAAATTAAGGTCCCAAAGAAACGATTTTCTTTACGTATAATGCATTAACAACAGTCAGCTTGTAAATAACATCTCTGTAATAAAGAGTGACCTTTTCTTGCTCCATGTCCAGAGGAACAGTGGATTTTGGCACATTTCATATTTTGGCCTTCACTCTTTCACTCCTCAGGCACCGAGGAGGCAATGGAAAAGCGATTATCGTCTTAAAGGAAAAGAATCCTGCATGCAGATTGTGGGGCTTGATACCAGCAGCCATAATACCCCTTTATATTCCGAAAAGTACTGATAAGCACTGCAACTCAGAGAGCCAATGTTCACAGTGTAGCTGCCTGAAGGTGCAGACATGGATTTAATGCTAAGCCTAAGTTAGTCTTTAATCACCTAGGGCTGTGCAGAGAGCAGCTCCATCTTCCCAGCTCTGCTCTCACTGGAGGGAAGCCTGAGATCAGATTCCTCCCCACTCTGCCTGCATGGCTGGGGGAGGAGGGATAGATAAAACCTGCAGAACTGGGTCCCCAGCAGAACAGGACTAACACCAAAATCCTGACCAGAGCAGTGATGGCTGCTCCCTCTTCCCCCAGGCTCATACAGTATGGAATACTGAGAGCCAAACATTGATCAGAGCTGTTCTGTCCTTATTTTTAAGTCCCTAGAGCCCTTTCCATGCCCTTAGTCATGGAATTGAAAAATCACTATGAAAACTAAGAAACCTTTTGGGGCTTTTCTGATTTACAACTAATATTTTCAGGGTAAAAACTCGTGTTTTCAACAGCCCAAGTTTATACCTCTGAAATCACTTAGCAATACAATATACACATTTTACAACAACTCATTAGAGCAGCAATCCAAAAAGTGTTAAGACTTCTATAAAGATTTTTCCTCCTTGCAAATTGGACTGACAAAATCTCAGGTAAGGTCCAGTCTAAGAGATTCCAAGAGTAAAACATTGGCTTGACTTTCATTCCATTGTTCCTCTGAATATCTGTTTTTTAAACAGCAGCTATGCGTAAGCCTGGCAATAGTGGGAAGTGAATCTTCCTCTCAGAACATTTTGTGCTTTCTTGCCAAGTCATCCTGTGAATGTGCTTAACTACAATTTACAAGTCAATTGGTGCAGTGGTTCCATCTGACACCCATCAGTCATCCTGTCCTGCCCACAGACCAGGCAAGCTGCCTGCAAAATGCCTTGTCAGTCTTTCAGGCCCTGCCTTAACCAACCAGAAATGGACTAATAGCAATGCCAAGTTGTCACTCTACATTTATCAACAAAAGGGAATAATTTTCAGGAAAATAATAATAAGCTCTCCTCACAGTGCTAACGCTAAATGACCTGAAAAAACTTTCCTAAGGGACTGATGCCATAGAACAAAGTTTCATTTCATCTTCATAGACCTGACAGCTCAATTTCCCAAGTTCCCAGGGACCTTCAGCAGTGCTAAACAGAGGCAGTAACAAATGTCGGTGTTTACTCTGAGATCTCTTTGTTAAAGCTCTCTGTACTCAGCAGTCTTTAATAACCCTGTTTAGGCACAGGCAGAGCATGTTCTGCATAAAGCAATTGGGAGTGACTCAGCACAGTGTGTCTATTATAGCTAAACAAGATGGAATTGCTGTATTTAACTAACACAAATAATCATATTCCCTACTAAGACCCTTCCCCTATCCTGGTAAGGAAATCAGCTTGGTTTTCAAGCACCACAACCCCAATGCTTTGCTTTTGCTTTGCCACCTGCAGTCCCAGGCATGGCCTCACATCTGGGGATGGGGGGCTGCAGCCTTGGAGCTGCTGCTGGCAGGGCAGGAGGTGGAGAAACCACCCCACTCCCAACTCTGTGAGTGCAGTGAGTGAGGCAGGAACTGCTGTCAGAGGAGCTGGAATTTCAGCAGCAGCGAGTGCTGATGTGACAGGAGTGTGCTCACTTTTAAACAACGTATCAGAGTCACTGCCCAGCCCAGGGCAGGCTCCTGATCCAGGAGGTGCTCCAGGATAATCACAGACATGGCCTGGTGATGGCAGACAGCCTTCAACAAAAGCCACTGCTTTGGTGCAAATCTCACAGTAACTTTTTCCTCATAATTAACTGATTGCCCATGGTT
>VZTR01017666.1:245018-273425 GCA_013400775.1 Chaetops frenatus
GTGGGGGGGAGGGCGGTGCAAAGGAGCCAGAAGAATAAGACATTTAATTAACTTCAAAAAGCAGAATATACAACTCAAGTCATTCCTTAGGGCCATCCATCTAACCTTGTTTTAAAAGCCTTCAGTTATGAAAACTGCACTTCCCCAAGTCATTTATTCCATTTATTTCTTTTAGAAAGCTTTTCTTAATGCCAAATCTCAGTCACTTTTGCTACAATTTAAGCCCATTACCTTTTGCTCTTTTCCCTGTGGATCTGCATTATCATCATTATCTGAGTCTCTGCAGCAACTTTTCCTGCATCTAAAGGCTGCCANTTCAGCAGTGCTAAACAGAGGCAGTAACAAATGTCGGTGTTTACTCTGAGATCTCTTTGTTAAAGCTCTCTGTACTCAGCAGTCTTTAATAACCCTGTTTAGGCACAGGCAGAGCATGTTCTGCATAAAGCAATTGGGAGTGACTCAGCACAGTGTGTCTATTATAGCTAAACAAGATGGAATTGCTGTATTTAACTAACACAAATAATCATATTCACTACTAAGAACCTTCCCCTATCCTGGTAAGGAAATCAGCTTGGTTTTCAAGCACCACAACCCCAATGCTTTGCTTTTGCTTTGCCACCTGCAGTCCCAGGCATGGCCTCACATCTGGGGATGGGGGGCTGCAGCCTTGGAGCTGCTGCTGGCAGGGCAGGAGGTGGAGAAACCACCCCACTCCCAACTCTGTGAGTGCAGTGAGTGAGGCAGGAACTGCTGTCAGAGGAGCTGGAATTTCAGCAGCAGCGAGTGCTGATGTGACAGGAGTGTGCTCACTTTTAAACAACGTATCAGAGTCACTGCCCAGCCCAGGGCAGGCTCCTGATCCAGGAGGTGCTCCAGGATAATCACAGACATGGCCTGGTGATGGCAGACAGCCTTCAACAAAAGCCACTGCTTTGGTGCAAACCTCACAGTAACTTTTTCCTCATAATTAACTGATTGCCCATGGTTTTCAAAAGCTGGCTCTGCATTACAGATGCTAAGGAGGTTAACAGCAGTGCAATGGGCAATGGACCTTTCCTGCACCTAGTTTACAATCAGAGGTTTTCTTTTTTTAATTAAAATAAAAAGCAAACCTTGAATTTCCAGTGCAAGACTTAACTGAGCTGACTTGGCTTTCATTATTTAATGAAAATAAGTAACCAGGAAAATATCTGGGGGCTTTGATGCCATTTAAAACAACGTTTTAGATAAACTGTTTTCTTTTGACAGTACATTTGGCCAAGAACTTTTTCTGAACACTACAACATTCACTATGAGAAAGAAACAGGATCAAAGAAAATAAAATGGGGGAGGGNTCAGTCACTTTTGCTACAATTTAAGCCCATTACCTTTTGCTCTTTTCCCTGTGGATCTGCATTATCATCATTATCTGAGTCTCTGCAGCAACTTTTCCTGCATCTAAAGGCTGCCAGAACAGCTTCAGAGGTTTTCCTCTTCCTTAATCTCAGCAACCCCTACTTTTTCAGTCTTAAATCATATACAATAATACAATGAATAAGAGTTGCTATTTTACATAAGTTTGGGCAGACAACACATGACAAGAATTGAAGGTGAGGCTGAATGTGAAAAATCTTGAACTTTTCAACAATTTTTGAAAGTGGCATAGCAAGCACCTGAATCATTAATATTCATAGACAGATATGCACACATTTACAGACATCTTTGCTTTTAGGATGTTTTAGCATTGGTGGAGCAAACCTAAAAGGATTTCCATTCCTATTTATTTCTAACCACACACACACCTAGCCAAGCCAGAGAATTGTTCCTGAGTGCAGTGCTCATTTCAAAACTCCCAAAGATGAGCTTTATTCAGCTTTCAGGAGCTGGTTGCTTTATTCAAGCCTGGGAAGCACAACCACAGATGGCAGCTTTTGGCTCCAGCACCAAACTCCCAGTTGCAGCTCCCTTCAGATGCAGAGTTTTCAGCTGGCCCATAAAACCAGAGACAGCTGGGAAATTTAGAATCTGGTCTTTCAGGTTATCAGCTCCCAGGGTAGTGTGGTACTCCCAGCCCTGTGCATGGAGATACTGGATGTGTGCTGGATCCAGGATCTCTGAGCCACAGGGATTCCCTGAGGGAAGGACACAGGAAAGCACATTTTTTTGCATGTTCCAATGTCAAGTTCCTCATTCCCACTCCACTCCAGGAACTTTGTTCCCCTCGTAGCAAATAAGCACTGCTGCTGATACAGATGGAAATACACACAAACACCAGTGCAGAGGGGTTTATTTGTAGAAATATCTCTCTAAACATAATTAACAACTAATGGCAGCAAAGAGCAAACACATTATTTGTCCTTTTTCTTCCCCCACTTTGAACCCAGAAATAGCAACCCAGCAGGAGAAATACTTGAGTCAAATGAGCTAATGAGGAGACTATTCCTGTATAATGAGATACAGAGAAGTCTGTACTTGCCTTAGCTTGTTCTATTCATAGTATCTGCATTTTTTATTCTGCTATTTGGACTCCACACACACCTGATCTATACCTACCAACATCACTATTCTGAAACTGAAGTTCTAAACTGAAGTTTTATTTGTGAAAGGGCAGCAGGTGTTAAACACTGGGCTGTGGCAATACACAGGAGCTCTTCATCTACTCCTTCCTAAAGCATGGTCAGCTTTGCAAGGCTGAAGGGATAACTAAAGTCACTGGAGATTTAGAACACATAACAGAAATCACAGAATGAAAATGAAATAAACTTCAAATTATGGATTGATTTCCTAATGAACTGTCTTCCCAGCCTAAAAAAATTAGATGAGTTCTGTAGTAGAATCAGTGCCTCCTTACAGGTGTTCTTGCCAAACACCTTTTAATTTTATATTCATTAGGAGCACTGTTCAAGAAAAACAAAATATCCTTGAAGTTATCCATGCCATAGCAAAGAAATTGTTTTGTTGCACAATTAATACTTTTACCTATTTAATCACTAGGTATCTTTATAAATCCAGGAAAAGATTTCTTTGGTTGGAAGTGAAAACCAAAAATTTCCCCTACTCAGGTGACTTCTGAGCCACCAGGTCCTGAAGTGAAGCTGTCTCGGGAAGCCTGAGCAGCAGCAAAGTCACCTGAAGACTGGCTGAGCTCCCCCTGGTACAGCAGCCATGCCCAGGAGCCTGGGATACAGGAATCTGTGCTTGGCAGGGATCCTTGCCTTGGATCATGTCAGCACAAAGGGAAACAGACAGCAGGTAGAATAATGAGCTTGGGAAAACAATAGAGAGACTAAATCTGGTAAAAGAAGCATCTGCTAGAGCACACCAGCTGCCCAGCCACGCCAGGAGTGCTGCCAGTGTCACAGCAGAGCTCAGCTCTCACATGGTACCCACTGATCATTTCTTTAAAAAAATGAAAAAAATAAAGTTCTCCTGTCTTACAAAAGGAAAAAAAAATGTAAATTAATACACAAGTTTCAAGTAGTATAGACATGAGATTCGAGATCCATTTAATGATTTATGTGGTAAGAGATAAAGATCCGTAGCTGAAGTAAAGAGGAAAAACTCCTAAGCATGGGAAAATGTTCTTAAGACAGAATTCACATTCCTAGGCACTCCCTTGAATGGACCCATCTGTATTAAATGGATCAGGGCCCTCAGATCACAGTGAACCCTAATCTGGTAGTACCCTAAACTAACAAAAAAGGGGAAGAAATTATTAGAAATTTCTTAGAAATTTTGGGTAATACAGACCTCCCTATCTTCCTGGATGAAGAATCTCAGGATATTTCATTCCTTAGTTTAACAGGACCTGCATTAACTAAAATGTTCACCTTCCCCCTGCCTGGGCAGGACTTTACTGATTCTTAACTGAGGCACACAACCAAGAGAATTTAAAGAACAAACATCTAAATAATGTTCTTACAAGAGCCATACCTGCCTTCTCTCCCCTCTGTATTGAAGAAAGCTTCATTTTAGCTGACTTTTTCTATTCAACAACTGCAGGTTGCCATGCTAATGCCTGACATGCATGACAAATAGATTATTCATTCCTACACATACTCAGCTTCTTAAATGGCATCTGCAGCTTGCCAGGCTGACTGTAAATTGAACTCCTTAGGAAATATTAAGTCTCCTAGAAATATTTAGGACATTTTAAAATCTTTGTTGTTTATCTTCTGATAGTACCATCAGGACCATAAAATCTATCAGGTAAATAGGTCTTTAGAATTATCATTATTCAACCACACATTAGTGGTTCCTAATGACTCCGAAGATGCTGTTCCACTCCACTGAGTAGGCTTTTGTGGCATATTGATGTGCACAGGAAAATGCATGCAAATATCTGTATTTATTTATTTTGATTGTTGACTGCGTGCAGAGTTAAAAGACCATTTAATAAGTTTCCTAAAATAATTAAAACCATATACTTCTTGCAAGTCCAAGAGTAACCATTTTTAAATGGGCACATGAAGTAGATTTGCTTGCACTGTCCCAAAGCCTTTGCTAAATACGAACTATTCTTTTATAAATAGGCAAAAGCTAGAGTTACTTTGTCATAGCCTAGCAACAGGACCCAAAATTCCTTCTGAACTACCACTAATTAGGACATCAATTCTATTTTTACAGACATTTGGGCAGCCTAGTTTCAGCTGACCAGTGGGAGCACATGGACAAGCCAAAGAGAAGCAATTGCTGCCTGTCCCCAGCACAAATACATGAAATCATAAGAAATGACAAGTTCCCTTGAATTAAAAGCAAACTACAGCTTTACCTCGTTCCCAGAGTGATTGAATAAAGCATATCCTAAAGAAAAGAGAGAGGGCTAAATTAAAGCCATAGGAATAATGTCTTTTTCACTGGTCTGTGTCAACCACACTCACAGGAAGCCACTGAGGAGCCCTCAGGAAGACAAACACAGAGCTGATGAGGAATTTCACAGCCTGCCATCGAATCTGTTTAAATTCCAGTGTAGTGTGCCTACAAGTATGGGGAGAGGGGCAGGAAAAGGTCAATAACACCAAACAATAATCATCTAATGGGCAGTAATTTCTGTATTAGGCAAATCCTATTTCAGTCATTTTCCTAAGTCAATAACTGTCTTACTCTGCCCAAAGTCACCACACAGAGGTTCAGCCTGCATTTGGAACAGATGGCATTGCCAATTATTTGCCTACAATGACAATGGCTGTGCAGACATGCCACAAAGTCAAAGCAATGCACACTTCTAGTTCTGCCATTAACTACAAATCACTCTGTAGTCTGACCTCCTGTTGAAATACCACCATTCTATTTTATAAGGTGCTTAATAGACATAAAAATTATTAAATATATCAAATACTGTCTATGTGAAGAATCTTTCATAGCATATGTACATTTATGGTTGTAATTATTATATAATATATAGTTGATATTTACATGAATAATTTTTTTCTATAATTGCATATTCTTTATATAGTAATAGAGACTATAATTATATAATGCAGAATATAATTTTATACAATAGAGACCAAAACTCAAGATTCAGGGTTTGTCCAAATGCAACACTGAAACACTTTTAAGAAGCTTCCCTGCACTTTTTGCCCAGAATGAACTTTCAATCCAAGTGTCCTTTCCAACCAGATCTAATTGTAACTCACTACACTGCATCTGCATTGGGAACATCTGGACATTTCTGAGAGATCCTGTAGGCAAAACATTATAGCACAATCATCACAAAACCCCCACCCTGGAACTGAAAACACATCCATGAAGTTTGGTAAACGGGAGGATTTGGTGCTCAGGTGATTAATAAAGACATCAGGAGGACACATGAAACTTTTAGCACTCGGGCTCCTGCTTATTGATGGTGAAGCCAGAGAGGCCCTGCAGCAGAATTATCCTTATATGATCTCAATCTGCTTTCCATTGATTTTTCTTACACAGCAGTAAGTTTTGATTAACTTTAGGAGCAACAATGACTACTTCAAAATGCCTGGAATTGATCAGACATAAGGATTTCCTGTTAAGTAAAAATTTAAAAAAATATTTCTTCCAATATCACAATTAAGAAATACCTTTCTCTTTCCAAAAGTATAAATGAAAGGGCTGCCATGTTCCTATGGCCATTTTGTTGACTTGGAAGGTCATTAAGACATCTCCCAAAAAGGTGAATTAATCACAAGGAGAAGTTTTTCCAGGTTAATACAGCAGAGCACTAGAAATTCCTTGGTGACTGCACAGCTCAACTTGCTCCCTGTACCAGAAGATACCACACTTACAGGAACTGAAAATATAAAATACTTGCAATATCCCAGTACGCTGAAGTAAACAAAGCCACACTTTTAAGTAAACTTTTAAAATAAAATCTGCCAGAGCAGCAGATGAACATTTCAGTGTTGTGGTTTTGCTATTGACAACCACCTGTAAAGGCTTTTTGGTCATGTCTGGTATGCATATGGGTTTGGCTTCTAGAATTGCCTCCTGCTTTAACTTACCATCTTCTTCATGAATTTTCCACAACTGGAAGCACAGTGGACTCTTTCCTAAAACTTCCCACCTTGTAAACAGAGCAAAGAAGAGCAGATTTGTTTTCCTCAAGGTTTTGCTGACACCCCTTGAAATCTGCAGTTCTGTGATAACAGTTCTTTTTACTCTTCAGATATAGATCTAAACTGACAGAGCACCTTCCCAAGATCAGCAGATCACTGTAGCTGCCCGAGTCATTAACTGTTCTTGAGGTTTGTGCAGCTGAGTTCATCCAAAAGCTTATCTCAAGGCAAATTTTACATTTGCATTCCTGTACTCTGGGAGGAAGGTAATAGACTGGATGTCAGCTCCATGCAGTTCAACTTCCAAAACACCTTCACTTTCCACAGTGGCTCTCTAAAATGACATTTTCCTTCTCCAGCTTGATGGGAAGTATGAGTTTGTGATTTTTTTTCCAGACATACTTGTTCAATACTCTGCTGCTACATTCCAGATCACTGTAACTCAATTTCCTCTATCTCTTCAGCATTTCATATTTTAAAGCATTACAATCTCTCTTCCTTATTGTTATCTAAAAATAACAACATCAGGCTGGCAGAAAAATCCACTGCAGAAATTTCACACCATTTCAAAGTAGTCAACAGGGAATCTCCCACAGGGATGCATTCTAGGTAGTGAATGATGTCTATCTGGAGAGAAATATTGTGGAATCGATGCTAGAGATCAATCACTTCAAAGAAACAGTCATTTGGGACAGTCTCTTTTCCAGGGCAGAAAGCAACTCTGCTGCAAAACCACTTTATGCACAATGTACATTCGTATGCAGAAGTTCATTTATAATATATCTCAGGAGATGCTGCAGCTTGCACACAGTTATTTAAATAGTTTTGGGACTTTGCAAGAGAGATTTACTCTCACTCTCCACACATTTTATTATGGAAGGTTTATCATCAATATTAAAGTTTAATTCCCCCAAAGCAGTGCATTAATACATTCATAAGCTTTAATACCTAGAGCTTTGTGCCCACCTTCATCATATATTGAACACAATTGTCAGACAGCAGTTCCATACTTTCCTGTCCTTTTTCATTTTAAAGGGATTTCAGAAATATTTCAAAAGCACAGGGTCATTTTGATGCACTACATTTTGCCTAATTTTAAATGTCTGCCATGCAGAAAATTGACTTTTATGGTTTTCAGAGTAAAAACAAAGACTGCAGACCCCCAGCTCTCACAGCTCATTCTTTTCAAGCAATTTTGCTAATCACATATGGACCTTTTGCTACATTTATTATTTATTGCTTGCCCCTAAATCCTGCTCTCGAGTTTACCCATAATCATTTGGGGTTTATGCCCTTTCAATATTTAAAAGTCATCTTTTGCTTTGTGTAATAAACTTAGCATTGGGAGTCATTTCTCATTAAAGAGAAATATCTGCTATTCCAAATCCTGTGACTACTTCCAACAGGCCAGTGCCTGTCCCAAGGGTGTTCAGTGCTTCTCCTGCATTCTGAGGTATTGCAAGAGAAAATCCTGTGTCTTATTAAACAGCTAATTACCATGATGGCACAATAAACTATTTTTCCTTATATGCTCTGAGCAAAGAAGAAATGGCAACCCAGAACAGCCAACACACAAAAGGAGCAAGGAAGGATATGAAAAATAAAAGAGGAAAATAATTTAATTGCAATGAAAGAAAGCAAACTGCAGACTTCTTACAGGAGGAAAAATAGAAGTACTCCCAGAGGTATCATCAATTGTCAGAATGGCTGCTGCTCCTTCCTGACACCATGGCACACACAGGGAAATAAGGGGGAATCCAGAGATCATCAAGAGAGCTTTAAAATTGGCTTTTGGTATCTGAGGCAGCACACACTGAGAACCAACACAGCCACAAACCCCCCAACTGTCTAAGAGTGAAACTTTAATTCAGTATGTAATTTAATTTGGCTTCTGCTGCCTATAATTGCTTCTATCCTCAAGAACAGCTGGCAGGCAACAAGACAAACCACACACTCAGGACAGCAGGAGGGAGGGGTTTAATTAATTTTTAAAATCGTTGTATTTTATTTAGCTTTTGCTGCCATCTACAGTAATCATCACAAATCTGCACAAGGACCAGGTACAGCACCAAAGCAACAAAATAAACCTTCAGCACAGTAACAAGCTGGGCTAGACACACACCAGGGGACTTCCACTGTCACTGCAAGATCTAATAAACCTTCTTTGCAGATAAACTTTCTGCCTCAGCTGGGGCCCAAAAATTCATTTACAGCTATTTGTCAGCTCTGTAAATGAATTAACTCGTCCACATAGCTCCCAGACACAAGCCCAGACTTCCTGAGTCTGTGTGCATCAACAAGGCAGCAGTGCTGGCTACAAACAGATCAAAGTTTTAATTTCTCTGTATGAGATTGGAACACTGACTGGCTCAATTCAGTGTCTAATTTTTCCATATGGCCACACCACAAAAATGTGGACACCATAAGGCATCAGTTTGCTAATCTGTTCCCAAAGAGTCTTGTGTAATCAAAATATTTTTCACTTGTTATCTTAATTAATGGAATTGTTTACATTGCAGAGTAGTGCTGCACTTTTTCAGGAAGCTGTCCATTTAATAAAGCCTGTCTGTGGCACAAAGCAAGATGCATGAGGGACACAAGAAACGATAGCAGGATGAGACAAAACACTCTAAACAAGACGCAGCATCTGCTTTGATGGTAGTTCTAACTTAAAATTAGCTAATTTGAAGGAATTACGCCTCAAACCCTGGCTTACCTTTTCAGTAACTAATGCAGGATTCTCCAGTCCCAGGGTCTTATCAGTGGTCCCACTGTGCTTTTCATCTCAGCTTTGTCAGTGCTATGTAGCAGCATCTGAACCAGCACAAACCCTGAAATCCTAATTTCTAGATAGATTGAGTCTAATCGTTTTTTGTTTGGTTGGTTTTTTTTCTTCCTCCTGTGATTTGTAATTTTTCTTTTGGGGAATTTCTGCTCCTCCAACAGTTTGAAGACTCCTACTGCCTCCTGCATAATGGCACTTTGTGTTATTCTGAACAGCAACCTTTCCTGGCTCTCTGGAGTAGCACACACAGCTGCATTTCCAGCTCTACAGTCCACTCAGAGATGGGCTCTAATGCAAATTTACACCATTCTACTCCACTGAGTAAGACCAGGCTTAAACTCAGAGTTATCACAGCAGTGGAAAGCATGATTATCATCTTGTCAGAGTTGTCTACTGAGTATCTTTGAAATCCAGTGTTCTCAGATGAACCTGAAAAAAAGTTACCCAAGGCAAGAGTCTACTGGGAAAGCAATTTTCTTCACTTTTTCAACTCTTTGGCAAAGATTCAGTCTTATCTAGTATGAATACAGAAAATATTTCTGAGGATTCAACAAAACCAGCTTAACCTTTTTTATTTCATTATTTTCGTAACTCTGCATTAGGTAGTCACTTATTAAGGTTTTTTAGAAGGATGAAGCATCAAAATATTTGTGGATTTAAATTTCTGCTATTACACAATCCACTGAAAAAGATGCAGCTGCTGGATGGTGAAACCCAGTTTTAGCCATAACAAAATCTGAAGATCAGCAAAAACTGGTGTCAAACCAAACATCTCTTTTCTAGCTACATTTTAGTACACGTGGGGACCATTATCATGAGATTTTGAGCAAAAGTGGAACTTGGACTGTTTTTATGGTGTTTTTTCTCTATTGCTGACTGCTAGAGACCACAGCAACATGAGGTATGCTTTCTCCTACTTCCTAATTCATGAGAGGGGTTCACACGAGTACTAAAACCCAGAAGAGTTTCAGAGTTCCATTTTTACCTTTCCTTCTTCCAACATCACAAAATTGCCTTCAACAACCTGTTAGCAAAGGTCCTTGCATGCCAAGACTCAGAAATACTACAAATATTTAAAAAGGTCTATTATATATTTTCCCTTCTTCTTATATAGGGCAACATATAAAGCAAATAAACCTAAAAAGAGAGTCTCAGAAAGTATCTGTTCTGGAGATCAAAGAAGTGAATTCTCAACTACACAAAATGCCATAAAATTAATTCCTTCAGGATTAGGATTATGTCAAACACTTCTCTTCTGCATAAAACATGCACTCTGGTTTTTTTGCACAACTGCTGGAAGTCAAATAATCTGCGAGCTGATCCTGAAGTGCTTCTCCCTACTTGTAATGCACATGGCATCCAGGAGGGCACAGGCTGCCCTCAAGCCAAGCAACTGTGCTGCCAACACAGATCAGACATGAAACCTTCTAACCCAGCAGACAAGCTTTCCTCAAATAAGCTTCTTACAGACAAGTTACGAGGGCTTTTTCTGGTTTTGTTTTGTTTTTGTTTTTTTAATTCAGTGAGGTTTTATTAATAGAGCTGAAATCTGTAGGCTAAAAAAATCCTATGCAATAAATACACCAAAGCTGTTTAGGCTCTGATCTGTTGGCACAGTTTTGCCTCTGTATATTTTAAGGCTAGTTTATCTATTTATGGAAGAGTCCCATCATTAAAACATAACACAAACTAGGGGAAAAAAGGTTCAAACCTAAAAAAAATGTTTACTATATACAACACTTACTCTGTGTCAGTCTGTGAACACAGTGGGAAACAAGTTTAACTAAATTAGATTTGAAAACCAACATGAATCCTTATAGAAAACCACTGAGTGCGTGTGCAGTCAAAAGGAAAGGCAAAACCTCTTTCCAAACTGTTTCTAAACAATCTCATCATTCTACACAGTAAACTATTTCCCAATGCAAAAAAATTTATTCTTAAATGTCAAGTGAGAAATTGGCATGAATGAAAGGTGCATTTGCTTAGAGTTTTAATAATTATTTTTTAAATGCAGCATTATTACACAACTGCATTATTTGTTCACACAGAATGCTGGATATCCAAAGAAGTAATTGCTAATAGACAATGACGTGCAGAAAATTATAAAATCTATGGGCTGCAGACTAGATAAGTAATGCAGGGCATTTGCAGTTTGGGTTTATTGCAATAAAAGCCACCATTATAAATTTATAACCTACTCAAGAGTTGCAAGCTCTCAATGCATTCACATGTACACCAAACCAAGCATTACTGCCATAAACAGATGTTTCTGTTGAAATTACTATTTTATTTCTTGGAAATATACTTGAAAATATTCAAATAAAGAAGGTGGTGAGAAAGAAGACTGACTGTTGTTTAAGTGCTACTCTAGTATTTACACAGTCTAATTAATTACCAATTCTGTCATCAATCCCCAACAAAGTACAGTAAATGCAGCCAGTTTAGCTTCTGTGTGTAGCACAGGGATAATGCTTTACCCTGCTTTTCCTCAGGCATCATTTATGATGAAGTCACTCAATGTTTTTTGGGAGGCCTTACAGAATGTTCACTGCAACAGACTTGCTGCCTTTGCTAATTAAGATCATGCCCAAGTGCCCACTTCATGTTGCTTTGCTGCAGAAGCAGCTTGTAAAGCTGCTTTTCTTTACAAGAAGCTGACAAAAAGCCTCATAGTTGGACTAAGATGATTCATTGCAATCCAAATAAAAAAAACACCAAGGCATCCAAAAATCACCAGAAAACTCAAAAGTCTCCAATAAGTACCTCTGATCAGAGTGGGAATAAAAACTGGCAGAACCACTCAAGGAATGCTTTGTAACAGTATTTGGAGCACGAGGTGGGGCAGGGGATTTCTTTGTTACAGGAGTGTCTTTTGTAGCTTATCATAGTCATGATTAACACCATTAATTGAAGCAAGAATAACTGCTGATAGCAAAATAAAATTAATTGCTTCAAAAGTTCAAAACCTTCTCTTTATTCCCTTTTTTTCCACAAAGTGGCAATTCCTGCTGAAACCAAATATCAGTGCTCAGAGGAATTCCTATTCTCTACACACTCTATAAGCCACTGAGCACTGCTTCAGTTCCAACCTCCAGTCATAAATGTGCTGGACATTTTAGATTTAAAATAATATGAGAATAACAGGCACCCTTAGCAGCCACTGCTTGATCCTGAAATACATGGGGGTAGGAGTGAAGAGTGGCACTTTTCATCTTGGTTGACAAATGCCCCCAGAGAGCTGCAGCTCCATGCTGAGTGCAATGCTTGGGGAAAGCCAGGAGAATACAGAAATCCTTCAGCTAGTTGCCTACAAAAGGATTCCCATTATTCCCTGGGAAACCAGACATTGTGTATATCAGAGTGCCAGTTTCCACAGCCAGCAGTGCATGTGGTTTTGGGAATTTTAGCCCATCACTCACATCATTAAAACTCAACCACAGATAAGCAGCAAGGAGCTGTAACCAAATTTGTGCATTTGGGGAAAACCACGTATTTCAGACAAAAGACACTGAATTAAGCACACAGCAGGCTTAAAGGAATTATTAGGAATTTCCAAAGATAACGTTTCTGATTGAACACAAGTTAAAGAGGTGTATAATGTACGAAAGACACGGAAGCTTTACGTAAAATGTGCTTTTCCTCATGACACCATATTTAAACATCACTCCCTTCTCCAGAGTGCATTTAGGCCAAGGAGCAGAGAATTCACACCTTCCGTGGGATTTAGCCTGGGCCCAGGTCAGATTGGTGACCAAACCAGCATTCCCTAAGAACTTCTCAGTATTCAGAAGCTCCCACTAAGCTTCAGGCCTCAGTCTTAAAGGAAAAACGCCTGTAAAGGCACTAGAGCAGCTGTGAGAACGGCCTGAAGCAGCACAGCTGGAGTCAGCACAGGGGGAGGAATGATTTCTGGATAGTAAAATTAGGTAATTAATTTGTGTGAACCATGGAGGTACAGAGTTGAGCAGAAAGGTTGAGAGAGAGAAAATTATTCCTGCTAAAACAATGAGATGTGACCAAAGACACTTCAGTCCTAGGGAGAATTTTCAGTTAGTCCAGCAGCCTCAGGGTTGGACTCACAAGGAAGCCCTGACTAAGTGCAGGCAGAACTAAAATGAAGAGAAAACACTACAAATGCATCCTTGTTTCTTGAAACAGGCAAAAGTTTCAGTTAAATTCCTCCAAAGTTGCCTGCAGAACACATTTGGGTCCATCCCCTGTGTACATGCAGCTGTAACCTGCCTCTTGTGCTTGCAGGCCCCAGTGTGTGACAAAGGCCATCCTAAAGGCCTTCCACAGCAACAAACAGGACACACATTCATTAAACCATGGGCAAATCACAGGCTCTTTGATTCCGACTCAAATTAAGGCTTCAGAATAACTCCTGAGAGAGTAAAACACCACAGTTTTGTCAACAACGAGAGGCCAAAAGATGAGTCAAAGGACAAGGCCAGCTTCCCCTGGGGAAAGGGCCACAACTCCGAGGGATTTGTCACCAGTTGCACCCTGAGCTGGGGCTGTCCCTGGACAAAGCACCAGCCACCAAACCCAGCCATGACCCGGGGATGTCCATCTACACCTGCAGCAGTAGTTGCTTGATAGCTTTTATTGTGAGATGACCACCTGAGTTCGACCCAAACACATAGGTGCTGAGGGGTTCTGTACTTTTCCACTACAAACACTAAATTAGCTCTAATATAGCATCTCAAATTGCTGCTTTTACCCTGGCTTGAAAGAGATGATGCAGAACAGGTCTGTGATTAACTTTTCCATTTCAGATGCAATACCTGAATCAGAAAGCTTGTCTGATACTGCTGAGAGCAGGGAGTCAGCAATTTCCCTTTCTGTATCAGGCCCTGACAATGAGCTGACACTATTTTAAAAGTACTGAGCAATTTGAAAGGTCTCCAGAGAGCAGAGATTTAAATGTACTTTGCAAGCTGAAATGGGCTCCACTTTTGCACTCCTCTGGAAAAAAATTTTTAAAAAAAGGAAGGAAAAAAAAAAAAAAAGAAAGAAAAAACCTACACACTATTACTCTCTTCGTAACTACAAATGTACTCATCTAGGGGAGGGTTAAGGCCATGTGCTGGAGTTACATAAGTGTCAGTCATAGACCATTAAATAATCATATTGACAGAGCACATTTTTAGGCATGTTTTGCAAGTAAATCTGGCTACAAAGCATGACACAAGCAGGAAATGTCTTATTCATCTCCAGCTGCAGTGTGGGGAGCAGGGGGAACTGCTCCAGTGATTCTTTACACTGAAAGTTCATTACATGCAAAAGACAATACAGGTCATAAATGATTAGAAACAGTTACAAGGACATTCCATGGGGGAAAGAAGTTATTTTATAGCTAGAACTGCCTTATCACACTAGTGCAAATCCACTCCATAGCTTGATGTCCTATGTACTCTTTGCTTCCAGCAGCTATAGATGAGATTGGTGATGAATTTCATTCTTGTAGCAGCAGCAAAAATGCGAGTGCAACACAAATAGGAGGGGCAAATGGGGGACCAAGAGTGGGAAAACAGCAAAGATACTGTAATTCCATTCTCCAGTAGTGTTCCATCTTACATTAGAAGGGATTTCAGATGGGAAGAAAGAAGTTTTGAAGCATTAAACTTTAACAACTGAACCAGACATATTGCTGTATGAACTGTGAGCTAAACCTCACAGGAAAGAGTGGCAAGTTGTACTATTCATCTCTCCAGACACTGTCATTCACACTCTGCATCCTCATTCCCTGTATCTCTCATGTGTGTACACTGAATACACCCCAGTAATATCCATCAGTGCCAAGAAAATAACTGAGAGAAAAATCTTCCAATGTCCCTTTCACCTGAGAGAAATTGCTGTTAAGAATTTCTTTATGGACTCTGCTTCTGCCTCCTCCCCACTGAGGCTGCAGGAATAAGGACAGGGCACAGCTCACCTGTGCAGCAGGTGGGAACTTGTGTTTGATCTGTAATGCTCAAATGAGTGTTCTGGGAGTTCCACTCACCTGAGCCTAAAAATTGCCACAAGACAAACCTGTTGCCTGTGCCCTCCTTTCCTCACTACCCACAGGGCCACATAAAACAGCTCCACCCACATAGGGGGCCAGAATTACAAATCATTTAATTGCTAAAATTGGTTTCCCTGCTATAATTGATTGTGTTTAGGTAAAACACGTGGAGCATTCCTGCCTCAAGTTTAAAATAAAAATCGATTTGGTGTTGTGGGCAACACCCCACTGGAAAGAGCAGCTGTCACACCAGAGAGCACATAGACTGCTTATAGATTGTAAGTATTTATAGAGATGTTTATATATCCAAAATACTTTGGAAAAGTCAATTAAAATTAGTAAGAACACAAAGACAAAGACACACCTGCAGTATTAAAGCAGCCTTTGCAATGCATGCTTTTCCCAAAATAATCTGATAGCCAAGTGTCCAAAATTATTACTTCCCAGGAGACACTGATGTTTGCAGCCTTTGAATCTTCCAGATGTCACAACCAGAATGGCAACTCCTCCTCAGCACAGCATGGTTGTCCCAGGGGAACTGAGCCTGGCATCAGCAATCAGCCAGCATCCCACATTCCAGGTGCTCCCAAGGGTGCAGGAGAAGGGTGGGAGGCATGGAGGACTGAAACAGCTATTTGCATTCTTAGAAAAAGAGGGGTATTTCCTAGAGAGGTAGTACCCCAGTCTGAACCATAAATCTAAGATTAAAAGGCTTATAGGTAGCACCTTTTTGATAAACTGTAAACTAATGAGGAGTTGTGGTGGTACTGTAGTGCCAAATCTCACTCTCCAGCCCTTCCAGGGACAGGTTTTGGCTCCAGTTTGGGGTTGCAGCACACAGGCAGGGCTGTCCCAGCTGGGCAATTCCAGCCAGGAGCAGCAGGAAGATGCTGGTGATGCCAATGTCATAATCAGTCCCACAAATCAGCTGGGCAAATATGTCTCCATGTATAAGGGAAACTACCTTGCAGAGCTTTTTTAAAGCTCTTCCTTTGTCAAGGAATATTCCAGCCATTTTCCTATTTTAACTAAACAGGTGCAATTCTTTCCTGGGGTACCATGGTCATGTACAAACAATGGTATTTTAAATCACACATAGTTAAGTTCATGTTTAAGGCATGAAATGCTTCTTTTGCAATGATTTTTCATTGTGACACAGGAAATTATCTTCATGGATGGAGATCTATAGCTCCCAGAACTGCTGGACAATTAGTGGGAGTTCATAATAATCCATGCACGCCTTGTTATTGCAGTCATGGATCAAACAGTAAACTAACAGTGACTGCCTCTCAGAGCCACATCTGCAAGATGCTGCTTAAAATGGATTTTGAGCACACATTTCATTATCACAAAGGGTTCCTGTGTGTCACACTGGGAATTGTTTTACCAAGTTCCCCTATCTGTTAAATTCCTGTGTATATTTGGTCCTTTGGGAATCTGCAAGGAAATATTTCTCATGCAGAGTACATAGATTTGTTTCCTGGGATCTGCCTTTGAAACCTTTTAGGATTCCATCTTCAAACTCAGATCTGCAGAAGGATCTGAACAGCTCTAGAATCACTAACTTATAGTCCCATATTCCATCACTAATTACTTGGATCAAAACCTTCATTCCTCTAAATGTTCTCAGGCCTGAGGGGATCTGCCCCCACACTTCCAGTGGGAACAAAAAGTATAATTATCTAAAATAGCCAAGTGCCTTCTTAAACCCACTGGAAGTTAGGGGTACCCAGACTCCTACACGCACTTGGATCTTCTGAAAATGGTACTAGAAAGAAAAAACCCACTAAGAACTTGGAGCCTGGTCCTGGAGTCCCAGCACATTAAAACTCTGATGACAATTCAGTGAAAATTGTACAAAAGATTGCAAAACAAAGTTTTTATAAAAAAGAATGGTCCCAGAATTATTCCACAGCAGCATCAGCCAAGAGAGGAATAACCAAGGCCTGACACAGAGCCAGGTGGACCCTTGGCCATGGCACATCACCTTGCTGCCTGTTGCAGCATTTCATGCTGGTTACCTGCAAATTTCCCTTCCTCTCATTTCTCAGCCCCCATTTTCCACTTGGAAAGTTCTCTTCTACACCAGGATCTGCAAACTTCCACACTGTTTCTTGCCACATCGAGCAATCTTTAATCAGAGTGACAAACTCAGAGGTGTGGGATAGGTTTAAAACTCACTTTTTGAACACTCAAAATTGGATCCTACAGGCCATTTTTTACATCAGCTGTCAGCACTTAAGTGCCACACAAGCTTTCAGCATGAGTAAGCAATGCCATTTAGAAAATACATTTACTTTGTCTCCACCAGCAGTCATCCTTCATCCTTTTTCGTGAACATTTTAGGAAACAAATTTTACTCCCAGTGGAACAACCACAGAGAGCAAATAGCAAGTTAATACCCTCAAGCCTGCATAGAAGTAGTAACATATTTCAGATAGGTGGGATAACAGCCAGAGCTGTGGCACTGAGGCTTTTATCCAGAGATGGATCCAACCACAACTCACACCAGATTAAGCTCACACACTTGATCTGTGCAAATATGAGAAAACAGCACACAATGCCAAAATTTAACTGATATATTTGGATAATTTTTCTTCCCCCTCTATAGGAGTGTTCTTTTAGATTTCCTAATCCTGCATACTTTCTACTTTCTCCTAATCTGACACTCTCTCAAATCAAAAGACACTCAAGCAGCTTTGACGTTCTCCCTCAACAGCTATTTAATTCACAAGACAGAAAGGCTTTTTTGCTTCTATTTTTATGGGCATCCATGGAAACTAAAGTCTCATTAGAGTTTTAGTCATTTCTGATAGTTTGATGGCAGACTATTACATGAATATTAGTCTCAGTAAAAGCACTCTAATCAAAAATTATAATATTGCTACATTTATCCATAAAAATACAACAAAAATACTCTTACTAATTGGTCTATGTTACTTCTTACTTAAATAGGTTGTGATTTCCTCAGTCCCAGCAACTACTTTTGAGATGTTCATGATCAACTCAACTTGAAGAACTCTATCACCAGCCCCTCTACTTCCATTTTTCTCTGTTTCTATTGCTTCTTTTTTTCTAATTGCTCGCTGAACTCTCAGTTGTGCCTTTCTTCGGGTTTTTCTTCTCCACATTCCATAAATCAGGTAAGGAAAATCTTCCCACAGAGCACTGCAGTGCCTAAAAGATGAGGAAGGAAGTCCCAGGAATTTCACAGCCTCTCTATGGACACTCACTAATCAATCACCGGGCCAGTGACGCTCATTTGGTCAGAAGATGCAAAAACCAACCTCAAAGCAGGGCAGGGAGTGCAAAGCCAAACGGACCGGAGCCCTGGGGGGTCCTGGTGATGGCAGCCCGGGCACTGTGGGCACTGTCACCCTGCACTGGGGGCTGCTCTGTGCACTGTCCCCTCTCCCGAGGGTGGCCCTGTTCCCCGGCCGGGTCTCCCCGGGGTGGGTGCCGGCTCGCAGCCGCAGCCCCTGTGCCAAGGAGGTGGCCCTGTGCAGTGTCCCCCTGTGCCGGGGAGGTGGCCCTGTGCAGTGTCCCCCTGTCCCGGGGAGGTGTCTCTGTGCAGTGTCCCCCTGTCCCTGTGCAGTGTCCCCCTGTCCCGAGGAGACGGCCCTGAGCAGTGTGCCCCCGGGAAGGTGGCCCTGTGCAGTGTCCCCCTGTCCCGGGGAGACGGCTCTGACCAATATCCCCCCGGGAAGGTGACCCTGTCCAGTATCCCCCTGTCCCTGTCCAGTGTCCCCCTGTCCCGGGGAGGTGGCCCTGTGCAGTGTCCCCCTGTCCCTGTGCAGTGTCCCCGTGCCCCGGGGAGGTGGCTCTGTGCAGTTTCCCCCTGTCCCGGGGAGGTGGCCCTGTCCCTGTCCCCCTGTCCCTGTCCCCCTGTCCCTGTGCAGTGTCCCCCTGTCCCTGTCCCCCTGTCCCTGTCCCCCTGTCCCCCTGTCCCTGTGTCCCCAGGTGGGTGGCCGCAGCCGCATTGCCGCCCGTGTCCCGCAGGGGGCGCCTGTGTCCCGGGAACGGCGGCTCCAGCCGGGAGCGCGTCCAGACCCGGGAATGGGGGACCGGGACCGAGACCGGGACCGGGCAGGAACCTCCGGACAAACACCGACACAATTCCTGCCGCTTCTGCTTGTGCCACCCTGCAGCCGCCGGCTTTAAAGCCTGTGGTGCTCGGTGCCACCTTGCAATTTTATGAGACTGTCGTTTAAAATCTGACAAGTTCGCTCTACGCTGTGAAATCCCAAGCTTTTATCGTCGTGTCTCTGCTCATAAAGGGCCGACAGCTCACCAGAAATCCATTTAAAGCCAATTCTGGGAACATACTATTACTACTTTCTTCACAACATGAAGATTTCACTTCCCTTTTCTCCAGAGTTTTACATGACAGTTTTTTGTATTCTATTTTTTTTTCAAGGACTACACAGACCTCTGGGTTTTTCACTTACCCATAAAGCTATGCCATGATGACAGAATTTTTCCACAGCCTTCACTATATTATGGATGGAACAATATTCTCCCAGTACATCAGAGGGGATATTCAACTCATCATCCCAAAGGGCTTCACTCTAGGATCAGTGTTTTCTGGACTGAAATTTTGGGGAAACATCCTTAGCAGCACTTTAGAGGCTCAACAGACCTCAAGATACCCCAAGTTCTAGCCTTAGCGGTGTTCTAGGACACAGAAATCTGCATGGAAAAAATCTGAGGAAAAACTAGTTAAGAGGTAGGAAGAGAACATAGGGAATAAAGGGATAGAATTCAACAAGGTGTTTGGAAGGAAAATAATTAGGAGCGATCACCAGACAGAACACAATTGAGAGTTGAGCTTCAGAATATATTCCAAGAGGATTTTGTATTCCAGACACAATCTTCTAAGACCTGCGTATTTTGAATTCTACGCCAGTCCGGCATAAATAGCAAGGTTCTGCTGCATTCCAGGGTGAATTAAAGATTGTCCTGGTGCATTAACAAGCTCACAACACCATGTGCTGCTGCCCCGTGTGTCACAGAGATTGAGAGCCCTGGAGAGCCCTGCCTGGCAGCTCCAAAGGGGAGCAGCCCCACTCTGGGAGGTGCAGAACCAGCTGGAGCAGCTCGGTTCAAACCCATAAGCGAAATGACTTCAGCCAGTGGATGTCTGCCTGCTGCACATGGGTAACCCAGCCCTGCCTTTGGCCTGGGTGTCTGGGGACATCCATCATCCAGCTGATTTCAAGCTCTTAAAAAACACCTTTGTATTCTAGGAAGCTGCTTCCTGCATTTCTCTGGGTGCCAGCTACACTGCGCTTAATCCATCACATTTGTAGCCGGCTCCTGCCAAGAAGCAAATACTTCATTGAGTATTTTATAGCTATTGCATTTTGTGGAGACAAACTGTGACTACCTAGATCAGAATAAATAATAGCAATAAAAATAAGGACTTCAGAGATTTGATTTTCTTAAGCACATCCAAACCTTTTCACTTAGAAATAAGACATGACTATGAGGAATGTGCCTGTCATCTGCAGTGCAGGAATCTACTCAGTGCTGATCCCTGAGGTGGCACTGTTCATCTCTACAATTCAAATTATTTTCTCCTGTTGTAGTAAAATAAGGAAATTAAACTGGTTGGATTAATAATGGAACTCCATTGTGAAAATAAATGATTGCTCTATTCATTAAATGCTGCACTGAGTCAAAAGGTCTGGGGTAGAGAGAAGAAATCTCACATTGAAAACCTGCAGTTCTTGGGTTGGTTGCTTATAAGCAGTAGATCTAGAGTATGAGTCAAAGAGTAGACAGGTTAGTGCTGAAATAAACAGTCTGAGCAGGAATTGTTTTAAAAAATGGGAATTATTCCAGAATCCTATTCCACTGTGGTAGCATCAAATCCAATAAATTCAATGTTACAGTGAAGCATTTGGAACAGCTACAAAAGTAATTTGAACAAAGTAAGGAAAATATTATAACAGAACACTTTTCTTTCTCCAGCTTCCACACACTGACTTGTTTATCTACAGGAAAAGAGAATATTACAAGGGAACTTCAACACCTTCACCCTTCAATGGTCCCTTCTCGCAGCCTTTTCATGAACTGCTCAACACGAGTTACATCAAATAAGCATCACACAAGCCAAGGAAGGCAGCAGCACGGAGTGAGCCAGGGAAGCAGGAGGAGTTTTCCCCGCTGACACTGGAGAGCTGCAGCTCTCTTTGCAGCAGGGGAGCAAGGCTTGTGCTCCCCAGTGCCCCTCTCAGCAGCACAGGACTCGAGCAGACATTTCCAACCCACAGCAGTCAGGCTTAATGGGTTTGGGAACAACTCTGGGGGATGTGGAGCTCCTGCTTCAGATCTGTGCACAAACCCATTGCAACAGCTGCCTCCTCCTCCTCCCGAGCTGACCAGCACTCAGCATTTCAAGCTATCGCCTTTCACAAGGTCAGGGCTTTGTTAATTAAGCCAACTCGATCATTTTTGGGGTGATCTTTGACAGTCCTGGAAGGGTTATGAGGATGAACACTACAAGGTAACCAGGAAGGGCACAGCTAAAATTTGGATTTGGAAGTGTTAGGGATTAGTGAAAGAAGAGCACACAGTGGCCAAAATGTCCAGTCCCATGGAATAACTGGAGGACTGTTCTGGGACACATGGAGAGCAAAGTGCTGGAGATAAACAAGTGAATACAAGTGAAAGGCTGGTGCTGTGGGGAACAGAACAGGGGGAAAAAAGGGCTGTGTTGAGTCAGGAACAAACCCCATCTTTACTGCCTTTCATCCACAGTAACTCTCCCAGGCAAAATAAAAGTGGCTCCAATCTTACAACTCTGTCCTTGAACTGTTTCAGTAACTTAGACAGTGGACTCAAAGCAATCCCTACATATAAAAAAAACAACCATCACAAATAAAATTCACTGCTTCCAGAAGTATTCAGGAATATCAGCTCTTGCTCACATACCTGCTAAGAAAAATTAAATACAGCTATATCCATAAAACACTCAAATATTTTTGTGTACGTATGCAGCAAAAGGTAACATCAGGGAATCAATACTGGGACCACTAGCACTAAAAATTCCAGGTCATTGCATTAAAGGACACTTCAGAATTATCATTTCTTGTTGCTGGGACACAGCACAGGAACCCTGACTATTCCTGATGAAATACTGGAAATAATGGATTTAATAGTTGGGCACTGTGTCAAAAAATTCCTGAGTTTTTACAAATTTCAGCGAGGAAAAAAGTTGATGAGGAATGGAGAAATCTTTACCCTAGTCCTGATTTTGATCCAGATTTGTATTTAGAAATGCTAAAATATTTTCATTCCAGACATAGTGTCTGCATTACCAATTCTAACAGCTCATAAAAGGAACATTCATAATCAATTATTACAGAGTTAGAGCTGCATTTTAAGCAATAAACCGTCTAACAGGAAATATTTTCTTCATAATGGCAAGAATATCATTTTTATAGCCCTTATCCCACCAATGACAAAGTGCTTTGATCTCCAAAACTGGAGGGAGGAAGAGCAAAGTTTTCAGAATGGAATTGTTCTTTATTAGAACTCTTCTCCACTTAGATTGTTCGAGTGCACAATTAACCCCCCACAATACAGGCAGTGATGTTATTCCAACCCTTTAAACATTTGCAGTCAGATGAGGAAAATTGCTAATTTCCTCAATGGCCAGGATGGAGAATGAATGATCCAAGTGTAAGTCATAGATACCTGGTCAATATTCCAGCACATTCTGGACACCTGATGTGGCCAAGGGAAAGCAACCATCACCTCCGTGCTTCAATTCCTCCACATGGAAACAATTAATTATATATATATAACAATTATTAATATACCAGTGTATTACCACTGACAAGGACTGACTATTGTTACAAGTATTGTAGAAACTTGATGTTAAAATATATACCATGTGCATTTTTATTTTCTGTATATGTGTAAAAACATTAAAATCAATCTAACTTGTGGATGGAACAATTAAAACCACTGACTAATCAAACTGACAGCCATGAAGAGGCTGTCTCCAGCAGGCCACCTCTCATTTGGGAGCACCTGGATCACACAACTGCGAGTCTGAGGAATTAGCCAGGAAGGGAATATGGAGAGGTGACATTCAGGGAAGAAAAGATCTGCAGCTGTGGGTCTGCCACTCCACTAGACATGGAAAAAGAAAGATATAGCCAAATCCAAACCATCTCTTGTTACAAAACATTCTGGAAAACAACTCTGAGGAAACCTGGTGGTAACACCTAAAAGTGAGGGTTATGGGTCATTATTTAAATTCAAAGGAATTTAATGTGGCACTCAGTGTGACAGGCTGCTGCACTGCATCCACCGGGCTCGGCAAGCTCGGTGTGCTTTAGCAGCTTATGTCTGCTCTAAGACTCCTAAATGTCCAAGCTGTCTGGTAAAACCTCTTGCATAATACATTAACCTCCCTCTGAACATATTCTGGCATTCCCCTCTCTTGATCTTCTCTGGAATCAGGAAGTGCCAGGGCACAATAAATAAGTGGATGAACAATAAAATAAATTTTAAAGACTGTCTCCACATTTTATAGTGGCTCCCCCACCTGCTTCTTCCTAAAAAAAATATAAAAACTGACCAACTTGTGCTTCCTGACGGGTTTGAGTGGAGCTTTTACAAGTTCTGAGGTGACTCAGAGGAGATTCACCTGTGCTCACTTAGTGGCACACAGCAGATCATCCCATAAACTGCTCCTGTTCTCCTGATTTCAACTTTACCCTTTCCATGTTTGATAAGGGTCAGTATGTTTCTACAGCTTGCAAAATAGAGAAAATGCAGAGCTAACTTAGTTAGGGCTTTGGCACAATAAGAAAACCCCCCACACAAATCCACATTCATTCACAATTCACTTCTCTGGATTATGGAGATGTCTGATGGATCCAGCCAAGCCTTGCATCGGTTCCACTTGGTGGAATATTAGCATTTGGGACTTGAAGAGATCCACTTGGTGCTGGGGCAGCCCAGGGAGCTCCAGGACATTTCCCCCCCTGCTTTGCACATTACTGCAGGGCCAGAACCCTCCAGGTCACCCAGATTGAAAGCTGTGTCTCTGTTGAATCAAAGCCATCTCTCTCAGGCTGAAGTGAGTGATTGTGTGCAAGTGCATGTTAAAGATCCCAGTTATTGCATGCAGAACCAATTAAAATATATTCTCCTTTACCCAAGATTGAGTGCCCACTGTATCCTGGCAAGGCTGGCATTACCAGCCAGTTCTGCCTTTCCTTCCCTTGCATTACCTCTACCCTTTTGCATATGCACTTCAGTGCAATAATGGCTATTTTCACAGGGCTTTTCTGCAAGTGAGTTGTTCTCCCAGAGAAACTGTAAGGTGGGCTAAGCGTGAGAGTATAGAAAATATTAATTATGGGATGCTAAAAGCCCAAGCAGAAAATTCAGACTCAATACACTAATGCAGCACATTCAGGTTCTGCACTCTGGTGCACTGCAAATGCAGCAACCCAGGAAGGCAGGAGACTATTTTTGTTGAGTCACAAAGTTATTGCATCCCCCATGTAACATTTATCAACAACTAAAACTCCATACAGACAGATTTGCAAAGTTAAGCAGCAAGCTTAGTCTTTGCTCCTCCTTTCAGTCCCAATGAAAACTGAGTGGTTAATTTAAGTGGTCGGAAATCTCTGAAACAACACCCTTCCTTTGAAATTTCACACATAAATAGCAACTGAACTGCTTGTTGTGACCCAAAGGCAGCTACACCAAGGTCAGACATATTCTGCAGCATTTTCCATGCTTTCTAATACAGAACAAACAGCAAAGTGCTCAAAAACCCATTAGTTCTCTTGAGAAATTTGGTCTCTAACAAGCTAAATGCCTCATTTAAAAATTGCAATACAAATATACCAGTGTGCAGCATTGTCTCTCCATCCCAGAGCATTCCAATGCCAATGTTAAACACCACTTCCACATCTGCCCTGCTGCCTCCCTCCATGGTTTCCAAGGCTTTCATCTCCCTTTGTGCAGCTCGGGCCTCAGCTGCATCACCCAGACCTTGGTGCCTCTCCCAGAACTCTGGGAGAGCTCTGCCAACCACTGCAGAATGGTTTGTCCTGTCACACCTGGGCCCCACTTTGTACCTGCAACTCTTAGGGGAGGCTCTTATTCCACTCCAGACCTGGGGGAAGATTTCACCCAGCTCTGGCATCTGTGAGCAAGCAGTTGACTGTGATCCCACCAGGAAGGACATCCTGCACTCCAGGCTGGGTGTGGGATGCACATGGAAACAGGATAACCATGGGAGATGCCCTCTCTGCCAAACATCCCAATGCCACCTGTGTCTGGATGCCACTGCTGTCACTGGCACAGGGATGGGGAAAGGCAGAGGAAAGCTGCTGGGAAAGAGGAAACAGCTCCTTGCTGCTTGAATGAGGCAGTTACCCAGCAGGGGACAGGGAGGAGGTTGTTATTGCTGGGGCTAGAATAGTTCTGCTCACAGCTGGACAGCTCTGGATTACCAGCTTGGAGACAGCCAGGCTTTTCATGTTCCCTCTTAGATTGTTTTCTCATGGTCAGAGTCTTCACCCTCCTCCTTGCCCATCTCCATCTCTATCACTGCTTGTGTCCATCCCAGAGTTTTGGGACACAAATGATGGATTTTGAAGCAGTTTATTAAATTGTCAGTCACCTTTCACCTGTGCCCAGGGGAGATGTGAGTGTGACTGAGTGCAGAGGAAGACACGAGGCATGTACTTGTAAGATTTGGATAGGAAGCTGCAGGAAGGATATCAAACAGACAGACAGCAGTGCTGGGATCCTGCTGCCCCAAGCTCTAGAGCTGCATCACTCCCTGCATGTTCCTAAATTTCCTCTGCTAATTCCATTTGCTACCTTAGCAGTTTTCCTGTTTGAGTTGGGCAGTGCTGTGCCTGCCTTCCTTACACATCCTTAAGCCTCACAAAAGTGGCTGGGATATCAGAAACCACTCAGGCTGCCTTGCCAGATGTCCTTTGAAAAATCAAAGGGAACTTCAGTCATTTGCAAGTCCCACTCCTGCACTTCACACACACAAGATACAAAAATGAGCAGATGTAACACTAAAGGCTGCTGGTGTCACAAATGCTGCCTGGGCGAGCTCCAGGACAAAAGACTCTGCTCCTAAGAACATTAGGGACCAGGTATTTATTTGCTGTAGGGCTCTCTCCCTCCCTGGAAGACACCAAAAATAATGTAATTAGAGAACTAATCAGGAGGCTACAGGATCTCACAGCCTAAATCTCTTGACCACACTGAAAAATATGAAATTCTTTGTGAATTCCAGGTATGATGGCTTTGGTATGGGGAGAAGGCAAAGCCTGACATTTGATACCATTTCCCAGACCAAAGCACAGCCTGGCACTAAAATAAAATCAATGCCAAACTCAGAACACAAAGGCAGCACACACAGCACAGCAGGCTTGGGAAGCAGAGTCAATAAGTGACCCATAGCTGCAATCCAGTGCAAGGAGCAACACTCACATGCCTGAGAAAGATCCCAGGGCTAGCCATAGCTTATGGATAAGGAGGAAGAAAAGAGACACATGACCCACTTCAAAAAAAATAGCTTATAAAATGAGACAAACTTGAGGAATCTCTGAACAATTCCTGCATTTCCCCATATCACCTTAGTTAAGCTGATTTCAGAGCTATATGAAATCAGCACTAGTACCCCAAATATCACTCTTCTCTAATGAAGGGTAAATGTAGTAATCTGCCTTTAGTAAAGGCCAACACATTCAGTTTATTAAGGTGCTCTACTTCCAGAAAAGTTTTTGCTCCTTAGGGAAAATGGGCAAAAGCACCCTGACCACACTCATGGCTGCACTGTCACTGAACAGGGTTTTGTTCTGGCTAATGCTGTGTAAATATCAACTTCACCACAGCAAAGATTAAAGTTGCTCAAGAAAAGAACATTGTACTATTTCTTAAAAAGAGAAAACCAACAGAAGGAAATAAGGCTTGGATATCCTGAGGCAAGCAAGGAACAGAGGTAACTCATTGAACACGCACGAGTGTACACACAGGTTTTAGCTGAGATTTGTAACACAAGCAAATACAGCAATAATATACAGCAGCTTTTGCCTACAGCTACACCTCCACCTCCTGTAATTACAGTGTGTTACCTTAAAAAAAAAAAAAAAAAAAAAAAAAAAAAACAGACCAGAAATAAAGGTGGGAAGCTGGAATAAAAACAGAAGAGCAAACAAAGTGTCAGAAGGTTCTCAGATCCTGTGGGAAAAAACTGGATTAACAGTGAGAGAAGCCCTACCAGAAAGCTCTGCATGGAGACACACACTGGAGAGGCAAACAAGGGAACACCAAAAATCCCAGTGTGCTGCTGTGACAGGGTGAGCTCCCAGTGACCATCCCCAGTGAGCAGAAAGGACAGACTGGCCCAGTGTCCCTGAAACCCAACATGGCAAGTGTGGCACCAGGGCTTCCCAGGGCCACTGAGGCCAAACCACAGCACCTCAGTGTTCCTTCACCCTCCAATTATCTCACAGCTCCTTTCCATCACTCTTGTCCTTTCCAGGCTGTTTATTAGAACTTGAGCTACCTACTTGCCACCCTAATTTACACCTACTTGGAAAGCCTCTTCATTGTACTGGGTGCTGGATTTAATCATTGCAATTAAATTAGCCGTGTTCCCGTGGACAGTCTCTCAAAGCTGCTCACAGCTGAAGCAGAATTGGTGCCCACATGTGTCAGCACAGCCCTGCTGTGCTGCCTGTGCCGGCTGCTGCCTCTCCCGTCCTCTCCTGATGGAGATGGACTGACACGGGCATGTGGAGAGCATTGGTATTTTCTGCTGCTCATCTCAAAGCCAAGTAAATTAACTAGATGATTTGTCAGGCTCTTAACTGTTTGGGATGCTGACAAGAAAATGGCATTCAGCAGTAAATAGATAATTTCTGAAGAAGAACAGATACCAGAGAAACTGAAAGTTAAAAGCATGATTGGCAGCTTTTGGATATACAAGGTCTTTATCTTCAACTCTTTTTGTGTTATTCTGAGCAGAGCTCAAAATTTCCATCCTGACCCTAGGGCAATTTTTTCTAGTAACTACAATTATTTTCGATTTAAGAATCTTGGAAAGC